>CAEFZX010009155.1:0-15126 GCA_903066825.1 Alfaro cultratus
TGCGTTAAACGAGGGAGAGAACTAAAACATGCAGGATGCCGGCCCTTGAGGACCGACTTTGGGCACCCCTGCCTTATGGTATATTGACTAGTTATTTATGTATATTTTAGATTTAGAAAAAGAGTAAAGGAAAAAGAGAGACAAAGAAAATACTTTGAAAAGTCATCAACATGACAATGTATGGAAATTCAAGCTAGATCAGTTAGGAGAAGATTATGAAGATTCATGGCTGAACTCCCCCAGCCATGGATGATAAAGAGTATTGAGATACTGACTATGATGAAGACTAAAAGGATCAAATATCAGACCAATATGGTAGTTGAGGCCCAAACAATTACTCTAGACACAGTCAGAAATGAATCAGTGCAGACCAATGTGAAAAGCAAAGAAAACAAATGGAGAAAAATACTGTCAAGCTCCATATGTTGATGTCATTGCCAGTGTTGAGGAAGGCACAGAGAAGAGATGTGCCATGACTAGGAAAAACTACCTAAAATGTTCCACACTTTCTAAATATTACAGGCAACATTTTTTTTGGCCTCTAAAACTCACGTTGTTGAGAGCCAAAAGTTCTAAGAAAAGCCTGCCATATCAAATGTGATACAAAAAATATATAATAAACTAAATGATATGGCAAAATATTGTTTTAGATTTTGTTTCAAGGCTCTATGAAGATCCTAGTTCTAACAAATTAAAAAAATTGCGATGGGTTGACAGGATTATGGAAATGAGGACTTTTTAAATAAATCTTTAAATTAATAAAATGAATAAAAATAAATAATTCTTTAAGAAAATGTATTTTTGGAAACCAAATTTCAATAACAAAAATAAAATGGTAAAGGAAAAAATATATATTATCAACAGAAATGGGAAAAATTACCCTGATCATAATTGACTCAGGAGATTTTTATACTAATGACTTCCACCCTTTTCAGACTTTGTTTTATGAAGCAGTGTACAATTTCACTTCATAGCTATAAAATACTTTATATTGAAATGTAAAATCTCAATTAAAATACATTGAAGTTGACAAAATGCAAAAGAAAAAAAATCAAGGCTATTAAGAGCAAAGCACTGTGTCGGTGTGTTTAAGCTTCAGCTGGGTGAACGGTTGGACCACCTGGTGTCGGTTAACCCTGACAACAGAATTTTCTTGAGTTCCATCTCCTAGATTCAAATATGAAGAAAGTTAAGACTGTGTTATTTTCACTCTGCCTTTTGCAGAAAATTTGAGCAGTACCAGGTACATGTCAAAAAAGCCTTCACAAACTCATCAATTTCATACAACCCGGTTGTAGATTTTGGTAGAACAGTTGTATTAGACTTGGAAGTGAAAGTGAGGTTAACTAAAGGTGAACGGTAACCACAAGTTTTTGGGTCGACGTAAAGACTTTGTTTTGTTTTTTCGTGTCTTTTGCGCTGGGAAGAGAGAAGTGTTTGCCAACTAGTTGAAAAGCCCGTTTGTCACCCCCCTTTGACTCTACTGTTCAAACATCTGGTCCAAACTGGGGTGAGATAAGAACTGAGCCAATGGTTGGAAGTGTTGCCACTCCAAATTCTGGTTCTTATTTGTAGAAATGTAGAGATGGCAACCAGTGTGTACGCATTCCAGCTGACATCAGGAAACACATCATACCAATTCTGCTCTCCCCTCTAAATGTGTTCATCCTTCACTGTAATACCGGCGGGAATAGGAGATAACCACAAAATGAGGCTGCAGAGCTGCTTAATACTACAGATACACTAAAATTCCCAACAAATTCACTCACCCATCCAAATAATTGAGTTTGAGTGTTTCAATCACATCAATTGGCACAGATGTATAAAATTTAGCACTTATGAAAGATTGGGCTTCTAGATCAGTGAATTCTTGTTAATAACGCTGGACCTCCAAGCTTTGTTTCCATGACAAATGTGCACAAAATCTTGCCAATACTCTGTTAATGTCGAAAAACACAATTTCACAATTGCAATGTTTCCATTAAGTAAGAAACTCAACTAAAATCACACATGAATAAGTTAGTTGACGCTATAAGTAATTAAAAAAAACATGCTGCGCCAATCATCCTCCAACTACTTTCTGTCATCTTCTTCTTTGCAATTTTAGCCACTGGCAACATCCGTTGTTGATTAGATCAGTGTTTTTCAACCTTTTTAGAGCGAAGGTACATTGTTTTCATTGAAAGAATCACGAGGTACACCACCAACCAAAATGTAAACAAATGATACTCTATAGTCATATATATTAAATATATAGTAATTCTTATCAAAGTGTCTTGAATAGGAATCAAATAAACACAAAAATTTATTTTTGATCATATTTTATATTTCTTATTTCAAAGTGCACTTAACATGTCCACTTCAAAAATACACCTGAACAGTGGCATCAATATGTCTGGAAATTGTGTTATCTGAGAGAGGAACTTTTGTTATTTCTTTAACCACTGCATCATTCATGCATCACTAATTCTCTTGTTTTAACGTACAATTCTATGTACCTACTGCCATCTAGTGATAAGGAAATTACATGATTACGCCGCTAGTCACTACTACAACATAGACACTCGAAAATGGCATATTATTTGCAGATGATTAATTTGTTTTCAAAAAATCTTTTTCGACCAATTGCACAGTGGTTGAAAAACACTGGATTAGATGACACATGTGATGCAAAAGTGTTTCCATTGCAATTTTACAAAATAAACCAATTTCAATACAACCCAAAAAAATCTCCCCATCCTACTGCAAAAATGTATTGGAAAATGCATGTTTTGTTGAAATCAACTAATTTCCATAAAGCAATTTTATTTTTGTATTTCCAATTTCCGTAATTTTAAGGTCAATGAAAAAGCAACTAATATTCCAATAATGTTGAAAAAACACAATTTTGCATTTGCGTTGTTTCCATTACAGAAGTAATGCAATTAAAATCACACATTAATACTGTAACGCTTGGGTTGTATTTAAGAGAGGAGAAGAGGCGGCAGAAAACTCACAACCACACTGGTACTGGGAATTCCACAGTGTTGTCCTTTAATAAACACTCTTCACCAACCTTATAAAGCCCGGTTGAACGGCTGCTGTATTACCAAACATGAAAATGAGCAGAGTCCAAACAACCCGTAACGTTACTAGAGATAGGGAGCTAGCATTTCCATGTAGCGACTGTAGCACGTTTCTACCACGCTCTCTACAGAGAAGCAGTGGCGCATACTCGTGATGTCGTTAGAGATACTAGAATATCTTAAAGAGACACTACACAAATACGGCTGTCACAATGCGTTTGTTCAAGCAATAAGTATTTTAAAAAAACATGCAGGACCATGATCTTCCAACCACTTCTTGTCATCTTCTTGTTCGTGGTTTTTGTTAGTAGCAAGATCCGGTTGTTGATCATGTGACTCATGTGATGCAAAAAACCCATTTGATCTGGCCAAGAAAACCACCTCATCTTCCCGCCAGAACTCTTTATTGAGATTTCACATTAAGCAAATTTATTTTAGAAATGTCAAATTACGTATGTATATGTCCAGTGGAAGCCCAGGGCCCCCCAAAACTTGGGTCCCTGGCCCCCTGTCAGGCCTTTCTAAAGTCTGGCCCAAGTGCTGGCTTTGACACAACAAAAACCTTGAGACAAATTAGGCCTTCTTCTCCAGCATCAGTGTCTGACCTTGTAAATGTCTTGGATGAATGGTTAAATATCTCCATCAGTGTCAGTAGTCTTAAGCTACTGACACAAACCACAAACAAGAAGACGACAGGAAATGGTTGGAGTATTATGGCGATGCATGTTTTTTTTAGTGACTTATTGCCTGAACAAACATATTAACGTGTGATTTTAATTTTCATTTTTTATTTAATGGAAATAATGCAATTGCCAAATTTTGTTTTTTCAACATTATTGGAACATTAGCTGCTTTTATATTTATCTTAAAATTACATAAGTGCTTACAAAGATGCTTACACGGATTACAAATCTAATATACACACACAGGTATTGAGATTATTTTCTCTCCATAAAAATATCACTTAAGTTGATATATGTGTGAAGTCAGCTGACTTATAATGATACTGATGTTTGATTGGTGCTTAGACTACAACAGCGGCCCGACCTCGCACCTCCCAGCACTTTAGAGAAATGTTACATTGTACGTTCCCATAAGCATTATCACCTCAATCTTCATTGGCCAGTCTCTTCTGCAGCAGCTCTTTGTAAGAACTGGAATTCAGGTTCGCCTCGCACTTCAAACAAAGTCTCTGCTCAAGATGAATGACAGTCAGATTGAGAGGGGTACTGAATTTTAGATAAACCAGCATCCTGACAGTGACTAGCAGCTTCTCAAGGGAATTCAATTTTGCAGTTTTCCCCCACCAACATGAATGGGAATTCAGTCATCCTTTTTTCCATGACAAAAAAAAAGTCTTTAAAGTTCTTTCAGAGCAGGCCACGAGCACCTTGTTTCATTGTGTTGCTGGAGCTTCACACCTCTTATAAATAATAAATGAGGACTAACTGTTTGCCTTGTAAAATTGTTTCCAGGTAATGTAAGCCCCTTGCTCAGAGGGTGCAGTCAGTGAGGGAGTAATGTATATGCACTTCTTTCACCTTTGGACCAGCTGCTCTCAATAAATGTTTCTAAATGTCTCTTTTACTGCACACCTCTTTTCTCTTTTGCACCTATGATTTAAACAATCTGCTCAGATTAGTTGTTCTTTCTTGGAAAAAAAAATAAAAATATGCAGCTTCAAGAGCTTTTCCAGTGAATACAAATTAACTCCATCTGGTATTTATTGTTACCCTGATTAAAAACTAGCATTTTGCTCAACCGTATTTGCTTCGTCCAAATGATCTGGGGTCTTGACTATTGAGAAACGATTGCTTCCTAGAGGTGTGGACTCTGTTAAAATTTAAGATTTTACCTAATGCTATCATTTGGCCATGGCTTATGTAATGAACCAGTTCGACGCTATGTAGCTTACAGGAAAATACTGCTGCCAGTGCCGAGATGAACAAGATGGCTGATAATGTTAGTTAAATTTTTGGGAGAGTGACCAACATGGACTGAATGACCTTGTTCACTTTCTCTGCTCGCATTGCTAAAACTACAGGCAGACTACAATTCTAAAACAGTGACCCGGTTGAAACTCTACCAGAGGAATTCAAGTGAATGGGAAAAAACCTAGACTATGCCGTGAAGCGAGATTATAATCGAGCAGAATTGCGCAGGAAGGGTTAGGACCATTAGGTCAGGATAAATTACTAAGGCTTCCAAGTTTAAAAAAAATAAGCGTTTGAGCTCATTTATTCAGAACAGAACTAGTGAGGTGAACTTTATGTTGTTTTGACCGAATTAAAGTCATCAGTAAGCTCAATTAAAGCAGCATGCAATGAGCTGAGCAAAAGGCAAATCTCTGGGTGGAGGGCAAATGAAAAGTGGGATGAGAGGGGTTACATTCACACCGAACAGGGGGAAATCAAGGGATTCACAGAGGAAACCTGGGGTCATGGAGAGTAGCTAATGAGCCTAGATGATTCACTCTCCTTCTCCCCCCACAGGGAGCGAAGTCCTATGCAGAGTGGAGGAGCGAGAAAGGTGTGTTTGGGCCAACACATTCCATGACGCAGCCTGTCAGAGGCCAGAGGGTACAAGGCAGAGTGGGGGGAGAAGAAGAGCTATTAATGCAGGGTGAATTGAAGTCTTCTGCATATTGCTGAATAAAAATGTCTTTCTTTGAGCAAGAAGAGAACAATAGGGCCATTAGACTTTTAAAAGAAATTAAAGATATTCTGTAAAGTCCTTGGAGGAAAGTGGAGTTGCACTGCAACATGCAGATACAGTGCAACCAGTCATACTCTTTATCATTTACCTTGTACTTATAACAACAATTCATCAGTTTGACTTAGTTTATCACATTAAATCTCCACAAAGTCAATTGAGGTTTGTAGTTGCAACATGTGAAAAAGTTCAATGGATGTAAATACATGAAAAAAGTTGAAGTTCTCAAAACACTTAAAAATCTGGTCAAAACAGTTGAAACCTCCCTTTAAACAGAGCAGGAAAGTAAAAAATAATTTACCAAATGATCTGCAATCTCTTTGTAATGGTATGATGACAAACATGCTGATCATGTTCTGAAGATGCATTGTGGGGGAATTTGGAAGCTGTCGGTTTCAACAAGTGGCAGAGAGAGAAGTGACATTTAACAGCTGAGGGAAGAGACCTTAAGGGATAAGGTGTTTTCATACGTAGCTTTTCCTGGTGCACCTGCTTCAGTTTGAGTGATATGTCTGTTTTACAGTTGCCCTTTTGACATAAACTTTCTTTACCTTTCTGTATATTACCTGTTATTTTTGCTTCATTTTAATGGTCTCGCCTTCTTCTTTGGACTTTTAAATCTCCTCTATTCAGTTGTGACAAACATTTGATTTACCTACAAGGATTATGGACAATATCTAAATTGCAGCTCGGTGTCTGCTGGCGATAAGCGTTGGGGAGAGAAGTGTCAAATATCACTAGTAGTTATTAAAATAGATACTAAATATCCATCTAGACTTTTAAATCTCTGCGGCCGCTGATTGGCCAGCGCCTGGTCACATGACCACGTGCAGTCAGTCGCTGTGCCGTGCCTCGAGCCAGCGCTGAGTGGAGCCTGTCTGCCAACAGCTTCAGCAGCGGCTCTATCTGGATTCTACTTCACTCACTGACAATTAAAGGAAGGCCCCCCTTTCTTCTCATTTTCGAGGATTATTCGTCACCATGGGCGACAAAAAGAGCCCTAGCAGGTAATGCGACCGCCCTCGGTCCGTTTAGGTTCGGGTTTGTGCTTTCTGGGATCGAGATTTGGATGCGTTTCTCTCACGCAGAGATCGTTTCTCCCCTTTTTCAGTTGGGTATGCCACAGCTAGCTAGAATAGTGCAGTCACTATGGCGGCTTCTCGTTCCCTGCGAGCCAGTCACTTAACAGACAAAGAGAAATTTTTACGAGGAGACGCCGGGCATTCTATGTAACGCTACTATGTTTCGACGAAGCCTTTTGGAGGGTCAATGTCGAAATTGGCTTTGTTTGGTATCGGGTTCGCGTGCCGACCCACTAAGCTTCGGTACCGAATTTTTTTATATAGCATTGCTTCTCAGCCCCGCTGCTAGCCTAGCTGACGATACAGTTGGACGCTGTGGATCGTCGCCCGTTTTTGTGTGGATACGTACAACCCAAAGGAGCTCTCCCTGGCCGGGGCTCGAACCCGGGGTGATAATGACAACACCGCTATACATTTGTTCCCGTTTTGAGCAGTTCGGATATTGAGCAGCGGACTCCCCGTGTGTCACAGTCTTTTTCTGTTCTGTTGTTAACTAATGAAACGTGTTGGTGGCATTTGTTAACTCAACTTGACCCTTAATAGTTTCTTTTCTGTTTTTCTTATTTTTATTTTTTAATTGTTTTTTATAAGGCCAAAAAGACAAGCCAAACAGACGGCAGACGACGGCTACTGGGACTGTAGCGTGTGCACCTTCAAGAACACCGCCGAGGCTTTCAAATGCAGCATCTGCGATGTGAGGAAGGGCACATCCACAAGGTAACGTAGTCTCCCCTCTCTCCGTCTCTACCTCTTCTCTTCTGTCTGAGCGTCTCTCTTTTTTTCTCTCCTCCTCCTAATCTCCTTGCAGCTGCTGCTGCTGCTTTGCATCGCACTTCATGGGAATGACAACTTTGATCGACTGCCTGCTTCTGTCTATGAGCGGATACTTGTTGATGTGGCCGTTGTTCGGATCTTGGTTTTTGATTTTTGAAGGCGACGGAAATCGCATTGTTGTTATGCATCCGTCTAGGTAGGCTGGATGGATTGGACTGTTTTTACAGTAGAGTATGAGGCTCCATACTTCATAATAGCTGGATGAATAGTGGTGAAGGCTGTACTTATCGTCATGGTGTGAAACATTGCACGCATCTACCTGTAGGATTACAGGAGGTTATTATAATGGTGCAGCAAGTGTGATTTATTACTTTGATGAAAGTATAAAAGAGCCATTTAGCTATACTTTGATCTTGTAATGGTTTCTAAAACAGTTGCGTTCCCTTGTTTTGGCCAAAAGGTCAAGCTTATTACCTTTTTGCTATTTTTGCTTGTATTGCTGTCAAACACAGTATGCCACAGGGTCCTTGAAAGAAGTTTTACAGAATTGTGTGTATGAGATATTTGAGTTTGAAGTTGTTGAAAATTAATATTTTGTTTGATTTTTCTGCAGCTGTCAGTTTGAGCTGAGTGACAGCCATGCTGGTGGATTTCTCTGGAAATTTTTGTTCATTAGCAAGTTGGACATTTTGATTTGGGGAGTATTCAGTGAGGTGATAGTTAAAGGTTCAAGGAAAGGTGGCGGTAATGAATATTAGTTTACTTGTATAGCACTTTTAAAAACAGGTTGAAACTGCGCCACAGTTCTGTACAAAGACGCATAAAAACTATAAAAATAAAACTTTTTTATGATAGCACAACAGAAATTGCAGTACCAGACCTCAATTTGAATGCCAATGAATAAAAATAAGTTTTGAACTTTAGTCCTACAACTGCTTGTTTTGTTAGGCTTTTTCTTACTTTTATCCTGTCATAGCTTCTTTTTTACTGAGAAACCTGTCTAATTCCCAGAATTGCACTCAGTCAATACTTTATCTCCGTTCTTAACTTAGCTTAGAGGTGCCAGGCATTTTCCCCCCTGAACCTGATGCATAGTACGACTCTGCAATGTCAGCACAAAGCGCCTTCTCTTATGGGAAACTGAGCTTCAAAAACACGGGTGCGTCGCGACGGGATTCCCTTTCGCTTCTTGCGTACGGCAACACCTACTCCCACTCTGGGGAATGTTTCTGGTGATGAGTCGCCTGTGCCACAGCTCACTCACATTACCAGTTGCATGTTGATAGAGACAGATGAGTCATGTGTGGTTTTGTTCACAAGTCCTTCTGCTCTAACCTTTTTCTTTTTGTTTCAGCTGTGGTTTTTACAATAAGTGGCTTGACTGACATCACATAAAACAGGGTAGTGACCCACATAACTGCTTCATGGTGAACGCAGTAGATGGACTTCAATCTTATTTGTCTGACTCCCCTCGCCTCCATGCTGACTTTCCAGCCGCGCGTAACTTAAGACCACAACTGACAATGCTGGCTGAGCACGGTCGCAGGGAAGCAGGAAGCTAGCGTATCTCGGTCGCTGTGTTTTGGCACTGGGCTATTTCTCAGTGTTTTTTGGGGAACATGGGAGCACTTGACATTACTGCAGCGCCTTTCACAAACTCCTGTATGATCCTAAGTGTTAACCTTTGATTAATATGGTTGTGTTGTCGTAGGGCTGCCTCTTTTTCTAAGAACTAATTAGTCAGCTTTTCTTTTCCATTTGATGTGTTCAGACTAAGCAAGATGCTCTTAGCTAAATGCTTCACACTTTAAGGCTGTGTGGATATTTTGTCCACCATTTTTATCCCAGTATGAATTCATGTATTAAGTCACAAGTGTTTGCTAATTTCACTTTATCAGAAATATGACTGTCATAATAAAAACATTTGCTGGATGATAAATTGTCCCAGATGTTACTGTGATAAATGATAACATTGCTGTATTGAGACCTTTTTCAAGTAATTTTATGGTTCTTGCGTAATTATGCAAGAGTTTAATGAACTTTAAATTCTAATGAACATTGTACCATCTGTAAGATATTTCAAACATCCAAAATAAATAAACAAAATAACAGAAATAGCAAATAAAATTAACTATGAAGTCTCTGTAAACAAAATCATCCTTGGGGATGGGGGAGGCTGGTTGAACCAGACTG
The DNA here is from genome assembly GCA_903066825.1 of Alfaro cultratus. NCBI lineage: Eukaryota > Metazoa > Chordata > Actinopteri > Cyprinodontiformes > Poeciliidae > Alfaro > Alfaro cultratus. The sequence goes on from CAEFZX010009155.1 coordinate 9,827, forward strand.
ATGGGAGAATGAGAAAAATAATAAATCTTGCAAATGGAAATTATTAAGCTAGTTTTAATTTATCATGCGATTAACTGATTTGTTGCTTATTGTGACAGGCCTAATTGTGACCAACAGAATCAGAATTTCAGGAAGTTTTCTTGCTAGTTTTCCTGCCAGTTGCACATGATGTTAAAATGAAGAGTGATCTTTCGTGTCCTGGTAGGACGGGACCAAAAGGATTAAAAATGAGAGTTGTAGCTGAAGTTTGGCCAATTTCAATTATAAATTCTACTGGACAGTACAATTTCCAAGAAGTTATTGCACTAACCAATAATGTTGTTCCGAGACCATTTTCAACTAATATAATAATAATGGTTTATTAATGCAAGACCGCCCTCTCAAAGATAAAAAAGCAAACAGACTTGAATTTCTACGATGGGTGCATCGATTGTAGTTTTGTGGCCAATCACCGATTACTGACCTTTAAAAAAATCTGACCTGCCAATTACAATTTTGACCAATGCTAATTATTTGGTTTTAAACGTTGCCAAATACAGCAAGAGAGTAACTATTGTTGACAGCAAACGTGGGGACATGACCTGGTGTGTGGGTCTGTCAGTCAAATCTCTCTCACAGCAGAACAGTGGTTGATTTTTAGACCTTTATTGAGGTGGATAAGCTCGGCTTCACATGCAAGTATTAGTCGATCACAGATCTCCCAAAAATAAGAACTTGCATTGCGATTTATCGGTTCACCCTAATTTCTGAAGAAAATTTAACAACATGGAACTGGTCAACATTTTAAAAAGTATAAAAAAATAAATAAAACAACAATATTAAAACGGGCTCTGAAGCATCTGTAGCGAAAATTGTGTTTAAAAGAAAAAAAATCATTCAGCTTAGACAGCGGAAAAAGGCAAAAATGGTAGATTGGACTTTTGTAACAAAATAAAAAAATAAAAGTGCAAATTTTCTGGATTAAAGCGGAGCATCTCTTTAACAACTGTTGTCCAGATGGAAATGATTTGTCACACAGTTAATTGATTTATATCTTACCATGAAAGGCATAATTCATTCAGCTCCATCTCTTGCTGACCAGTAACCGCTACAACAGGTAGCAGTAATCTGGTGCCTTTGCAGCGCTCACCCTCTGTAATCCTGAGTTTACCCAGCTGTCTTTTCGGTCACATTCATTTTCAGGTGAATATTTTCAACTCTTCCAATTCACTAGAGTTATTAAAACACCAACCTGGGGTTTGATGATGATGACAGGGCTACATGATGACTAGCAGAGAGTGGTTGCACTTTGAAACTGGAATCACAATACCGGTCTTGGCAGTAGTAGGTGATGTGAGCTAATGAAGGCAGGGAAATGGATTGAGAAATAATTATATCAGAGCTTCTTAAAACTTATTGTTTAAAACCTGCCCAATGCTGGACCCAGCTATTTTTTTTTTTAAGTTTTTTTTTGGCACTAGTGTCCTTTATTTGAAAAGGCTATGACAGGAAAGTAGGGTTAATGATAGAAAGGGAAGACATGCGGCGAAGGTCACCAGAAATTGAAACTGCAATTGCCTCGTTGAAGACTAAGGCCTCCTTAGGTGGGTTGTGCTTAACCACTGCGCCACCACAGCACCCCCTGACCCAGCTTTATTAGTGTTCCTAACTCAGGCCTGGACATCCCGGACAAGGCCTCCCTTTCTGCAAAGGCACTAGTTGACCCGAAACACAATGCCCAAGGAGGAATAATTTACTCTTCTCCCTTTCTGACTCGTAACAAAAAAAGTGTTTTGCTTGTTTGCACCTGAACTCGCCACTAATCTAAAAGTCTGTGTAGGAACAAGTGTTTTGCCTGTGTGTTTTTTTTAATTTTTTTTATTTGGGAATAAGTTTACACACCCAGTGAAGTAGGTTCTATCGTATTAAACCTTTTCTGGCATCTGAACCTTGTTGCTGTGTGAATGACTGTGTGTCGTTGCAGATTAAGTTTGCTGTATTTTACTGTTTGGTATTCACCTCTGGCAGCCCTGGGGCCAAAGGAAAACCATTAGGAGACGTTTGAAACTGACTGATGGTGGGGATCACAGGAAGTCTGGAGGTGCCTCAGTCTTTGACTGTTGCAATATTATCAGCCATTTCAACTTGCTCTCATCTGCGTTGTATTTTAAACAGAATTGATTTTTCCCCCTCATATCTCTGAGAAGCTGAGAGCTCTGACTTTAGCCAACATTTTATTTAGGAATGTTCTGATCATGATGTGATTCTTTTTTTAAATCAGTATTACATGGTTAAAAGGTTTTCCCGTCTTTTCTTAACCTGTCACAATAACAAATTTTGCTGGCTGATATCGCAATAAACAATAATATTGTTTTTCTGAGACAGTTTTCATGTAATATATTGATAATGCCATTATATTGCAGGTCAACCCTTTCAAAGATTAATAAATTTTAATTTTGTACAGAACAATTCACACTGGAACTGAGAGACTTTGTAAATATCCCAAATAAACAACCAAAAACAGTAAATGCAATATATTATTAAGTTTCTGTAAACAAAATTGCCATTCAAATACAGTCATATGAAAAAGTTTGGGCACCCCTATTAATCTTAATTATTTGTATTTCTAAATATTTGGGTGTTTGCAACAGCTATTTCAGTTTGATATAGCTAATAACTGATGGACACAGTGATATTTCAGTATTGAAATGAGATTTATTGCACTAACCGAAAATGTGCAATATGCATTAAAACAAAATTTGACAGGTGCAAAAATTTGGGTACCCTTATCATTTTATTGATTTGAATACCCTTAACTACTTTTCACTGACTTACTGAAACACAAAATTGGTTTGGTAACTTCATTAAGATTTGAACTTCATAGCCAGGTGTATCCAATCATGAGAAAAGGTAGGGTGGCCTATTGCAAGTTGTTCTCCTGTTGAATCTCCTCTGAAGAGTGGCATCATGGTCACCTCAAAACGACTCTCAAATGATCTGAAAACAAAGATTGTTCAACATAGTTGTTTAGGGGAAGAATACAAAAAGTTGTCTCAGAGATTTAAACTGTCAGTTTCCACTGTGAGGAACATAGTAAGGACATGGAAGACCACAGGGACAGTTCTTGTTGAGCCCAGAAGTGGCAGGCCAAGAAAAATATCAGAGAGGCAGAGAAAAAGAATGGTGAGAACTATAAAGGACAACACCCAGACCACCTCCAAAGACCTGCAGCATCATCTTGCTGCAGATGGTGTCACTGTGCATCATTCAACAATCCAGCACACTTTGCACAAGGAGAAGCTGTATGGGAGAGTGATGCGACTGAAGCCTTTTCTGCAAGCACGCCACAAACAGTCACTTGAGGTCTGCAAAAGCACATTTGGACAAGCCAGCTTAATTTTGGAATAAGGTCCTGTGGACTGATGAAACAAAGAATGAGTTGTTTGGTGATAAAAAAAATGTGTTTTGTGTGGTGCCAAAAAAAACACAGCATTTCAAGAAAAAATTTGGTGGAGGTTCCATCATGCTTTGGGGCTGTGTGGCCAATGCCGGCACTGGGAATCTTGTTAAAGTTGAGGGTCGCATGGATTCCACTCAATATCAGCAGAATATTGAGAATAATGTTCAAGAATCAGTTACAAAAGGTAGGGTTAGGCATGCTGCACATTTTCTTTTAGTCCAATAAACCTCATTTCAATACTGAAATATTACTGTGCCCATAAGTTATTGGTTGTATCAAACTGAAATAGCTGTTGCAAACATCCAAATATTTAGAGATAAAAATAATTAAGATTAATAGGGGTGCCCAAACTTTTTCATGACTGTATTAGCAGAATCGAAATGATCAAGCTCATTTTAATTAATAATGCAATTAATTGCTTATTGCAACAGGCTGTCATCAATCATATGTTGCTGTAGCCCATGATTGACTCAGTTTAGAAAGCTGCTTTACTGACTCCCTGTTATTTGTTTATGAATATTTCCCTGACTTGGCTTATTCAGCCTTCAGAAAGCCTATGTTGCTCTTGCTAACAGTGCTTCTTATGAGTAACAGTTTGCAGAAGTTGTAGGGTATTGTTAGCATACAACTACATTTCATTTCTTTGTACTACATTTCGTTGCTTTGTACTTGTGACAATGCAATGGCAATAAAGTTGAATTCTATTCTGTTCTATTCTACATACGCTGCGTTATTGAATAACACTGAGTATGCATGGTTCGTGTACTCGTTGATAAGTCCAAACATAACATATTTGAATGTGGTTCTGACTAATTGTGTGTGGATATAATTTTCAGAAAAATCTTTTACAGCATCGTAAAGTTGTATGCTGTAAAATCTAAAGAGTGCTTTTGCTGTGTTGGGTTGCTAGGTCACGTGACACAGACAGGAAGTTGTAACAGCCAATATAGTGTGTATTTTAATGTGAGTGCCATCTTATTGGGTAAAAAGTATTTGGATTGTCAGAGTCCATCCTGACTAGATCAAGAAAAAAGTTCTAATCCCATTGTAAAGTTTTTTTTTTTTAATCCAGTTGATCTGATTGAGAAGCACCTCATAATATGACAGTTTATAATAACTAATGTGGAAAACTGTAGTGTACAGATCTTCAAAGCTGATGTTTTTTTTTGTTTTTTTTGTGTTTTTTTATCTATGGCTTAATATTTCAAGCTGCACCAGGCTTGTGTGCTTTTTGAATAAAATATTGGAATAAGAATGTGAATTCAGTTGTACTTAAATGTGATTTAATAATGATATAGTCCAGACAACTTCACAGGAAAATCGACCAGTTAGAGCAAAATATACCTTTACGCTTTGTTTCATCTATGTTTGAATGAGACTTTTTTATTAGTAGCTTAAATTGAAAACAAGAGAGCTACCTGGATATGTTACCTGGATATTAACTCTCATTGATCCAGATGGTAGACATAAGTAGATCACCTTAACTTTCTGTATTCCTCCACATTCTTTATAATGTAAATATTATTTCCTTTCACTTGCTTCTCTCAGCACCATCATGCTTTTTACAGGAAGGATAAGGATAAGTAGAGGCTGAATGGATAAAGTATGAACACATACTGTGTGTGTTGGTGTGTGTGTGCAGGTTTGTCTGTCTTTTCCAATGATGGATTAGATTCATTCTTATAATCTGTGGATTCCACCACTGTCACATTATGGCAAATTGTCTGGGATAATGGAATTACATAAGAGTAACATGCTGGCACTCAATTTCTAAATGCAGGTCTCTCGGGGGGGGGGGGGGGGGGGGGGGGGGGGGGGGGGGGGGGGGGGGGGGGGGGGGGGGGGGGGGGGGGGGGGGGGG
>CAEFZX010009160.1:0-27751 GCA_903066825.1 Alfaro cultratus
TTCCTTCAAAATGCGAATAAAGAATGTTGATGGAAACCCAGCTAGTGTTCCATGAGGAGCAGGGTTGAAAAAAAAAACCCCACTGACCCAAAAGACGCAAATGAAAAAATGTCAGCAAAATGCGGACAGGGCAGCTGTTCACTAAAAGAACCCTAAATGTTGAAAAGGTTCCTGCTTATTGTCCACACCTGCCTTCAGGTGTGAGTGTGTGTTCATGGTTTGTGTCTCCACGTTGCCCTGGAACAGAATTGATTCATCACACACAGACTGACCAGATATTACTTCTGCTAATGAAAACACGACATTTAGATGATAGTGTTACATCAAATCCATTTTAACATAATTATAATAATAAAAACATGTATAATACAGAATTGTGGGCTAAATGGAAAGTATGCATAATACCTGCTTGAGGGTGATTTTCATTATTCAAGCTACCTAGATAAAGTTTGCATTGTTGCTATTCACTTGTTTTGGTTTTTTGTTGTTTCTTTCGGGAAATAAAACAACAATAAAACTTTATTATGTATGGAAATCTCCAAAGAGCATCATAATCCTGTGACCTCAGCAGAGCAGTAGACACGCGCTCCTTCTAATCTCTCTCTCAATTGGCAATCTTAAAATAGTGTCAGTGGGCTCCTCTTTCCCAAATATAGGTTATCCAAACACTCCGGCTCGCTCCCTCTCTCTCTCCCCGGGTTGTACCATCGCAGGCGGGGAACGAACGGGAATTTGTGCGCCGGGAGCCGGAGATGAATACTTCATCTCTGACCCACATAATGGCGACACACGAGGCTCGGTGAAGCGGCGGCTCGACTCAACATCTTCCTCCGCCTGGACGGGACTCTCCTCTCCTCTCCTCTCTCTCCATCTCGCTTCCCGAAAGGCAGAGAGGCGGGAGGAACGGGGGAGACTTCTGCCGAGGAAAAGGGCGACGGAAACGGAAAAAGTAAGTAGCTCCAGAGGGAAAGTGAATGGAAATGTTGTCGCTCTCCTTGATGAGGCTCGGTTGTTATCGGCAGAAGGTGAGTGGAAGCTGTGCTCTAAACTTAGTGGCTGAGACTGACGTCATGGGAAACCATCTGCTCTGTGGACACTAAAACTATTTCAGAGAATACCATGAATATGGTTTTACTTTCGTGTTTAAACTTAATTCAACTTAAAAAAAAAAATTCTATATAAATAACAGAGTATTTAGTTCCTGTGTAACTTAAAGTTTTGTTACACTCTGGTTAAATGGTAAAGCTAATATGAAGTAATTTGTGCATTTAAAAAAGTAACAAAAAGAATCACAAGACAACAGAGCAGAATGCCACCAAGAAGATGAAATGTTAAAACAGAAAACTAAGTACTTCTGCGTGATTTAATATGTCAAATATGAAAACAGAAGGCATCAAACAACAGGAGGCAGAGAGATGCTACTGCGTTTATGTCTTTTGGCCTATTGGCAAAACAATAAGTGTAAAAAAACATAAAAACAAAAATAAAAGCAAACAGGATGCAGGATGCACAAACATGGTGGTGACAGTATCATACCGTAACTGGACAAATTTGATTTAAATACTGCTGAAGCTAAATACAGAGCAAATAGTGGAATGAAATGTATTAGAGGCTAGAAAAGACTTGAGACTGGGGTCAGGGGTCACCATCTATCAGGACAGAGACCCTAAATGTACAGCCAGAGACACAACAGCATAGTTTGGATCAAAGCATCTTCATGTGTTAGAATGGTCTAGTCAAGGTTAAACTCAGAACCTTGACTAGAACCTTTTTCAGTTCTCTTACTTAGCTTAACATCTTGTTTACATATGTGATCTGACTGAGCTAGCAGAAACTATTCTAATGACTTGCAGCTTAAAGGGGCAGTATCATGCTTTCCAGCCACATAGAATCATTTTGTAGCACAATCAAGTAGCAATGTTACATTCAGTTGTTATGAATGTAACATCATAACTGAATATATATATTCAGTTATTATGAATATCAAATTCATAATAACTGAATTTGATATTCAGTTACTATGAATATAAAATTCATAATTTGACATTCATAATATCAAATTATGATATTCTGAATATCATAATTTGTATAGCAGCAGGAGTTCCCTAAAGACACATTGTATATGTATATATCAAACATAACTGAAAAGAAATGTGACTTTGTATTTTAACACCTTAAAATCAGACGCCTGTCTCTTTAAAAACTCCTGCTCTTCCTGAAACTATGCCTTCAGGAAGTCATCACACCGTGTTCTGATGTGTTGCCCCATTCATTCCTCATCTGAGCTTCACTGGACCACTGACCTCGAACAACATGTAAAAATTAATAAAACAAAGCTCATATGATCATGACTACATTTCATGTACACGGCTCCTCTATCAACCCTATAACAATGTTTTCACCAGCATTGCTCTGAGAAGTGGCTCCTGTATTGAGCTCAGCAGATCTGCAGTTACAGCAGGTGTTTGCTGGTTGATGCTGGCTAGTCTAGAGGAGTGGAGTGGGGTAGGTGTGTGGAGGGCTGCTCCAAACTGCCGCTCCGAGGAGCAGCTTCGCCTTGAAGGCAGTGCAAGGTCCACCCAGGCGTTTTGCACAGTTGAATGGTTACCATGGAGATTAAAATATTTCTCAAACATGCATGAAAGAATCTTAGCAGCACTCCAGGTTTGTCTTTCACGAGGGAATAACTTTATAACATCAAATATAGCGGAAAAAAAGGTTGATTTCACATAATGCTGCCCCTTAAAGTTGCAGCTTTTCAGATTTTTATTTGTACACGCTAAATAACATTAGGTTATTATTTTCAGTAAGTTAGTTTTATCTTTTGTGTAAAAATGAGCTAACAAGGTAATGCTGGCGTTCACTGTAGTACATGAAATCAATAAATGCTAAGACTTATTGTGACATAACAAGAAAACATGTAGGGCTTTTAAGTACATTTTCAAAACACCTTTGTGGATTTAAGACAGATTTTTCATGGTGATGTGATCATTTGTGAGTGGATGAAAAGAAGAGTTCACTCTTTTTCAGTTCTCGTGTTATGGATATCATAAAATAGATGCTGAATGGTTCTTCGGTTTTGAAATGGCTTAAGTCTTACATTAATTTCTACCAAAACACACAACAGATTTCACACTGTAGTTTTATTTACTTTTTGCAATAAAATAAGGTCTAAATTTCAAAAACTCCACACTCCCTCTAATTTCATAAGATTCAGAGGGAAGCAGCAGCCAAGCTCTGGCAAGCAAGCATATAGCTGTGAGTTAATATGATCCCAAGGCAGACTTTCAGTTGCTGTTGCCAGTTAATCTGATAAAGCTTTAATGTATGGCTTTAATGAGTAAGAAATGAGCTCACCAATGGTGGAACCATGTTAACATATAGGAGAAAGTGCAGCAAAAGTATCAAGGTTGATTGTTTTGGGAATAAAAGTTGGAATTCCTTAAAGTATTTAGAGCCATTCAAGCTGTCAGAGAGCAAATGGGAGTGAGCCATCGAAAGCTAGCCAGGATCTTTGGATGCTTGAGTTGACTACTTCTCATTAATTTAAAGCGTAAAAACAAAATTTAGTTATTAAAGCACCTGCATTCGGATGGTGGAGTGAATACTTTAGGCTCTATTGTGTATCTCAGCTTTCAGTATCCACAAAGATTCACCAGAGGCAGAACTAAGTTTAGCACAAGCAACAACCTGGTGAAGACCCATTGATTCTCTCCCCCCGGAAGAGAAGAGTTTATAACAGTACATTTATAAAAATGCAAAAGCCACGACTTGTTTGGAGGGGTTGTTTGAGGAAACCCTTACAAAGCCCATCAGCAGCAACTGAAGCACGGTGGTGGAGGGTGATGACCTGGGCTTGTCCCGCCATCACTGAGTCAAAAATGTCATTCTTTGCATTCCAAACTATTTCTAGAGTCAAATCTGAATCTGTTGTAGATGAGAAAGAAGAGTAGAATCCACCCACCTCACTGTAAGAAGCTCTGTCAGACAGGAAGTGATGACTTTTCAAAACAAACTGATTCTAGCTCTGGTTTTGCTCCATATATTGACTGAATATTCAGTTTTGTGATCTCTTCCGTTGAGGTCATAGTAGATTTAAATCTAAAAGATTTAAGATCAATGTACGTCTTGATAAATGAACACAAGGTGTATTCTCTTTCTAATCCTACTTCCACTTCCGTAAACTTAGCCTATATTGGAAAGTTGATCGAAGAGATTAAGTTTAAAGCTGATTGGACTGTTTATGTCGTCTGCCACAGCTCACTGGCTTCCTACAGCATGAAAGCAGGATTGATGATGATGGACCTATTGTTGCAGTCCTTCTGACAGTCATGACTATGAATGAATATAAAGACATTTCAAGCCTTATCAAAAAGGTCACTTTACTCAATATTCAGCACACATGCCTGACTCCGATGTGCCGGCGTTCGAGTTTGTTGTTGACGTGACAGAAGAAGAATGACATTTCTGTTGCATCCCGTCTCCCTCGGGAAGATTGGCCCAACCTTCCCGCCCGCCAAGTGGCTTCGTTTTATTCCACAAATTTCAGCGTTCCATTCGGATTAGATGCAAGTTGTTTCATTTCTACAATAAGACTAATAAATTCATCGATTTGGTGTTTGTCAAGAAAAGTTGGGATGATATGAATTTCACTTACCACCGGCTGAGAACCCTGCAATCTGTTTAGGTGGGGGAAGTTGCTGAAACGATCTTTCACGTGGCAATAAAAGTGCCACGTTTGGCACAAAAAAGTATGTAATCTGTTTGAGGTCATGCTCTAAAAAATCGTAAAAGAAAAGAGAAAATGGTAATGTTTACAAATACTCTTGACATATTAAGACGTTTGCATGTAAAGACTTATGTGACGAACTTATGCTTAAAGGGGGACATTATGCCATTTTACACAATCAAGTAACTATTATAGGTTTTTATAAAATCGTTATATATATATATATATATATATATATATATATATATATAAAATGTGACTTAAAAGAAGTTTGACATTGCAAATGCCTTGAAATTGGGCCTCTGTCTCTTTAAAATTTTTGAAACTCCACCTTGAGGAAGTCATCACAACATGGCTCCTCTGTTAACCCTTTAACAACATTTTTACCAGCGTTACTCTGCAAAGTAGCAACAACAATTAGCTTAGCAGAGGCACAGGTGTTTGCTAATTGCAGTTGGCTAGTCTGTAGGAACTAATTGGGTTAGTTGTCTTGAAGGTGGCGCTCTGTCCCACCCGGCGTTTTGCACAGCTGAGTGGTTGCCATGGGAAATTCAAGAGTTTCTTAAACGTGCATGAAAGAGTCAAGGCAACAATCCAAGTTTATTTCTGATGAGCAAATAACTTTATGACATAAAGCAAAGCTCAAAAAAGTCAATTTTACGCAAATCTGTCCCTTTAAATGTAATGGAGGCTTGAACTATTCAACAGAGACCCGCATAACACATTTTGATCAAGATGACATGAGCGACTGGAAAGGCGGAGACTGAATTGTGCATGATCGCATGTATCGATGTACAGAAGCATTTACAACTCGTACAAAGAAAAGAGAAACAGCTCAAGTCACACAATGATCTGAAGACTGAACAGACTGTTTTGACAAATTCAATTCTGATCTGAGAAACGTCCTAAAGCGTCTGAGAGAACCTGTAATACAAAGAACAGATAAAGATGAAAGACATGTTGTGGCAGTGTAAACCCACTGACTGCTCAGTCTGTCAGGTGTTCATTGTGTTCACAGCCGGGGGGAAGGAACTGTCTCTGTCAAGGCTGGGTTTTAACCAACAGCGTTCTGTAACACCCGGAGGTAAAACTAGAAACAGTTTGCGTCCAGAATGTGTACGGTCTGCACAGATGTTAACTGCCCTTGGATTCAACACATTCCTTAAAACAGTAGCTAAAGACAGAATGAGACGGCAGTTTTATTTAAATTGTTTATTCTAAGTCTCATGTTTATTTTTATTTTTTTCTGCGCATATATTTTAATTTTGAAACAATTTGCCATTTTTATTATATGGTAAGTGCCAAGCAGGTTCAACCTTCTTTCCAACTTGTTGAAAAAATTCAGACTCTACTAAAACATTCAGCCATCTTAGAGCCTGTGGACGGGTGTTTGAACCAGAACCTGACTCCACTGTTGATCTCCCTGAGATCAGATCGATGCTGTTGTCTTTTTAGATGAATAAGTTATCTAAATGGAAATAAAGCTAATTTCTTCCAACTGTATTTTTTCAAACGGGCGACCTTGGTCCTTGCTCGTTTTATTCCTTCTTGTTTGTGATCATACTTTGGGATTTCCTCATCTGCCTGCTGATGGATGCTGCTACTGACATCTGCAGGCAAACAGCCAGGTTGGGTTTAATACAAGGCTTTTATTGTATTTTTGTAAATGCAAAAATACAATAAAGAAGAAGTTTGGAATTAGTGCAAAAAGTTTTAAGAAAGAACATTCTGAAATGATCTAATTGCTTTTATTTAAAACAGAAAAGCACAAAATGTTTCCCACTGATGCTAACATATTATATAAAATTGACCAATACAGTTGTCCATAACATATTTGTTGTTATTTGGATTCGTGTATGTAAACTAAACCAAAAATATACAATTAACTCTGGCTAAATGTAGTGTTAAATTGTGTCAAAAGGTCTGAAAATGTTTCTTGTCAAACTGAAGCCTGTCTCATGAAGCGCTAACTGCTGCTTTAGACTCCACTGCTGAAGGAAAGGCGTTGTGCAAAGCTCTTGCACAGTTTGCTGCAGTAAGTTTTTATGTCCGCCATTTTGTGCTGTTGAGAAAATATGGAGTTGCTTTCGTACTTCTCAGATTTGTGTTGGCGCTAAAGCAGAACGTTGGTTTGACGTGCAGCCCAGAGCGCTAAAGCTGTGGGGAAAAGAAAGGCTGCAGAGCGCAGCAGGGAGGCATTTGTCTTCATTTGTCATGATACAATGACTCCGCCACACACATGAAATTCTTTATTAGTAAGTTAAAAAAATAAAATAAAAAAGAAACATGATCCAGCATCTGTGGCACAATTTTTATAATGGGCAATTTTCTGCTTTTTTTTTTTAGGTAAACAAAGGAAAAGGATCAAGACCCAACAGTGCTGGATTGAACCTGAAGGTATAGTGTTGGGTTTTTTTTACCCTGCTTCACCTTCCCATCCTCTCTTGTTTCAACCTCTATTGATTACCTTTGTCCACACACTCATGAACACAATTTGAGCCAATTACTATGCGTCGTGTGCGGTGGTTAAGGGAGCTAAATCAATACCAGCCTCATTCTAACATTATCCTGCTCGTTTGCTCGTGGGGATGCCTCTCCCTGTCAGTCTTTGAAAGAAGCTGGAACCCAACGCTGTGTCTGTGTGTGTTGTTCAGATGATGGACCATCACTTCTTGGCGATGCTGGTGTCATTTAAATTGCTCCGATTGGCAGCAGCGTTCCACAGTAACAGTTTGTTTGACAGCTGGTGGCAGCATTTCATCCCATCAGCAAACAGAGAATGACACAGCAGACATTTCTTGGCTGCCAACGATTCCAGGGCGGATGGTTTGTTTCTTTGCTTGTTTTTATTTAAATTGATTTGAACATCATTTTTAAAATTTTATTTCATTTGTGGTAACAGGAAAAACAAAAACACAAGGAAATTTAGGCTGGGTTTTTGTCTGCTGGAAAAGAGGCTAATGTACTCCAAGCTAACCAGCGAAGCTGATTCTGACGTTGGTTTGTCTCGAGTCGTTTGGGCTTGATGTGGGTTTTATTGTCCAGTCAGCTAGCATAACACTAATAACACAAACTGAAGCTGACTTACTGTCTGTTTAAGACACTGGAAGCTTTTTTTTATCTTTCAGTAACATGACCAGTTCTAAAAAAACAACCTTAACTTTAGATAATATTACTTTTATTACTTAACAACACCTATGAAGAGTCCATTTTTAAAAAAATTGAACAGTTGTTTTGAGTTTCAATAATTCAAACTAGAGATGCATTGATTTGAATTTTGTGTCTGATTTTTGGTCTTTGGATTTTGTAAAGGTTTGACCAAAAGATAAAGCGCCTGTAGATGATGGTTTGTTGGGAATCGGCGCTCCATTGTTGCAGTAAGAAGGTTCTGATTTGGGAACCTGGCCTCGGATCTTTTGGAGGAGTTTTGCTTGCTCTCCATGCGTGTTCCTGTCTCTGTGTCTTGGGTCTCCAACCTGCGGCTCCAGAGCCACATGTGGTTCTTTAGGACTCCACAGTGGTTCTGCCACCCTCGCCACCGTTGCCCTGGTTACAGTAAAGCGTAATCCTAATCCCGCTTTCCTTTCTGACATCAAACATCTATCAGCCTGTACTTTTCAAAGGTCTGCAGTGCCACTCATTCAGTCAGTCCAACCATAACCTTCAGTGTATCGTGCTGGGATTCTATGTCACCGACCGACACAAAGTGTTGCATAATTAAAGAGTTCAGCTAGATGAACTCTATTTATGAAAGTCTCAGTTTTCCACAAACTGTTCAGGGAGAAAGTTCTCTGGTCAGATGAGAACAAAAGCAAAATGCCATGACAACAGTCCTGAGCCTGAACATCTCCCACAGTGAACTGCATAGGAGTGGTGCCGTCATGCTGTGGGCGATGATGCGTTTCTTTTGAATACCACTCAGAGTTAATGGAAAGATGCTGCTAGAACCGAACGGAATGGGTTGGATCAAAGCGTATCCACGTCTTAGAATGGTCCAGTCAAATTCCAGACTTCAATTTAACTGAGAACCTGTGGAAGAACTTGAGAATTGTTGTTGACAGTCTCTTTCCACCCAGTCTGACTGAGCTGGAGCGATGTCTCAAAGAACGACTGCTGCTACTCCTCGTTTAATGAGCAGAGAGTTAAACTGGAGCAAGAGTAAAACAGAGGAACACAAATAACAAACCAGCTTATTTCTGCTTTAGTTCAAAGGCATGTCTTCCAGTACATCGAAAACATAACCCATGTGAGGTGAGGACAAGTTGTTTGCTATAGTTGCGGTTTGCGTACAGACCATGATGTAGTGCTTTAGTTCCAGAATCTAAATGGAAGGCAGCAGAAGATGTGCTGCTTAAACACTTCACAGCTTATGAATTCTTGCTGAGGAAGAACAAAATTGGGTCCAACTGGCTCAACTATAACAAATTACAGAAAGGTAAACAAACTTTAATTGGTTCAGGTCAGCTTTCTCAGTCTGGAGAGTAAAAATTGCCTTCTTGTGCACAACAAACTGCATGCTAAATGACTGGGACCCAGCAGCGGCGGCGCTCTCCAGAAACACTCAGAGATTGCCGTTTATCTTCCTCCTCTTAACAATCTGAAGGTTTTCAGGTGAGCGGACTGGCCTCTGTGCACGCCTGCCCTGAAACGACCAGAATACACTCCTGTCCAGACCTCCTGCCGGCTTGAAATTCACACACACGCACACGCGCACGCATTCACAGGCGTCTACAGAGTCCCATAAACACACATCAGTTGCAGAGGTGTGTGCTTTGGAGGAATGAAAAATGCCCTCAATATCCACTAACACTCTCCACCCTCCAGCCCCCCCAAAGTCAACCACTCAGATCTTTAAAGGGTAGGGGCGCAGTAAACACACACGGTCACACACACCAACATGAAGAAACCATTAGGGAGATAATTCCAATTCTGCTGACAGTAGATAGGTTTTACTACTCACTCTCCCTATCACATAGTAATTACTTATAAGGCCACAGGGATTATGATGTCCCCGGCTCCCCGCTGTAATAGAGCCTGCGCTCCATATAACCCTTTAGCTTTGCTACCCAGTCTTTATCACCAGCCTAATAGAGCTGTCCCTCCCTCTCATTATCCCACCATATAATAACCTCCATCCATTAACTTAGCACTCTTCTGCTGCTCCTCACCATTACTTCCCTCTCCTTCATCTTTTATTGCTTCTTTCCTCCGCTCCTTTTCTTCACAAGAGTGCCACGTCAGGGGCCCCGCGGTGGTGTGGGGGGGGCGAGGGTGCCTGCAGTGGACACAGCCCTTGCCTAATGTGACTTCTGCACGGCAGTGAGTGGAAGGAAGTCGGGAGTGTTAGCACAACGGCCGGAGCGCTCAGGAACGTCCCGCCGTTTAGAGCGGCAGAGCTTGAGGGGAAGCGGTTCGCTGTAGCGCTAATTGAATACATACAGGTCTTATGTAATAAGAGATGTTCTCTGGTGCATTATGTACGACCTATTTAAGTCCACATCAAGCATTCTCCTGTTAGCTCCGCCAGCATTTTTTTTCTAGGCCTGTATCTATTTCCGTCTCGTCTCCTCGGTGCAACGACGTGCAAAGAGCAGCCATGTTGGATGATTAGCGTCACGCGCTCTCGCTGAATCTAACATGTGCTGCAGAGCACAAGAGTGTTTCCTTAACAGCCTTGTGCAGGTAGACGTGTGCAGGGAATAGTGGCGTGAAAAAGTTTTTTTTGTTGTTGTTTTTTCCCTAAAGGGACAGTGTTTTGTGTTTTCCAGGTACATAGTTCCATTTTATTGCACAATCAAGTAGCTATGATATCATCAGTTGTTATAAAAATATTATCTAAAATGACTTAAAAGAAACTTTGTATTTTAACACCTTAAAGTTGGACCTCTTTCTGAAACTCTGCCTTCAGGAAGTCATCACAACATGGCTCCTCTGTTGACCCATCAACAACATTTTTGCCAACGTTGCTCTGAGAAGCAGCTCCTGTAATGAACTCAGCAGATTCACAGATCCACCAGGTGTTTGCTAATTGCTGCTGGCTAGTCTGAAGGAGCTGAGTGGGATTTCTCAAGCATGTTTGAAAGCATACTTTCAAACATGCTTGAAAGTATCAAAGCAACACTCCAGGTGTGTTTTTGATGATGTAATAACCTAAAACCATGATGTAAAACTCAAAAAAGGCGATTTTATTTAACACTGCCCCTTTAAATATTTCTTCTGTTTAACTGTTTTAGATCTTTAAACACGTTTCAATATCAGATAACGATGGGCTGTGTGAAAATACAGGTTGTTTTTACCTAATGATTTCATTAGCGATGTCTTATTGTCTGCTTTCTGTTTTCCTTGCTGTGTATCTGTAGGCTTCTGTTGGCCTGTTACATTGCTGCTGAGTTTTCCCACCGAGAGACAATGGAATATTTTTCTGTTCTGTTCTCTGAAGGAGAAAGAGAAATCCAAACCGACCCGTCTCTGTGGGAAAACTAATAATTTTGAATAATTTTGGTACAGCGAAGGTTAGAAGGTTCTGGTTTGTATCTTATTTGTGAGTCAGAGTAAAGCAGGCTGAATATGATGAAAGATTCCAGTTGTTAACAGTGACTAGAAAATAGAATAAAGACTTAAAGTCATACACTGTAAACGGTTTTACATAATCTACCATCAGACCAATTTCTCTGTAGAGAAGGGTTTGATTTTTTTATTTTAGATTATTTATTTTTTCAATAACTAATCACCACACACACCAATGAACAGCTTGACAACTTGACACATGATCACAGCTCACATTTGGAGAAATCACGCAGCCAGTGAAACGATTCCTGGTGAGATGTTCCGTCAGGCTCATGGTGACAGTCCAACGTCCCCAGTGTCCTTCTGGGGACAAAGTCCACACAGCCTTCAACATAAACTGGGAGCTCATAACAAGTTGTCATGCTCCGCTCGGCTTTGGGAATATTCCTCCTGATGTCCAGAGCTCCCGGAGGAGGGAATGTGCAGGACTGTTGCACAGTTATTTCTGGAATAAATATGTTCCAGAAACATATTTATCACAGAGTCTACACATCCCCATTACAATGCCGGGTTTTTGTGATTTAAAATGAAGCCATGATAGATTGTTTCAAAACTTTTTCGATTTATGCTGTATGGTTCAACTGAACAAAAGAAAACAATCGTTTTAAAGGAAAAATGAAAAGGTGCAATAAACTGAATGCTTTGTTAACGTAGTGAAAACCTCCTAACCCAACACCGGCATGCCAAATGACATGGCAATCAATGATCAAAAGTCCTTCTGGAGTTTATCTGAGAGATCCACATTGTCATAAAAACACCAAGAATATTTTCACAGCATTGAAATTACAACAGGCTGCTCCATTATGTGCCTAACCATTCACAAACCATTGTTGCTTTAGACAAACAAAACCTGTAAATCGTTCTGAAATACATCTCTGACATTCTTTCTTTCACTATCGTGGCATTTAGTAAACAGAAATCGTTTTGTTAATTCTGACTGGCCTGAAACAAAAGCTGTTTGGTCGGATTTAACTTTAGACAATGAGAGAAAAAGAATGTCTTTTTGTATGAAAACTTCTGGTTTCAACTGTACATTTGAATTTTTTATTTTATTTTATTTTTTTGCTTCTTTTTTTAGGTGGTTAACATTGAGGATAGAAATCTGCAAAAGCATCTTTAGCTTTGTTTATAAAAGTGTACATTTTCCATAAAGCTTAGACTAGTAAGCAAAAGTCATACCCTTTATTCTTGCGAATGTTTGACACCAGCCTTCAGAAAAGGGAGGATGATATTTTTAAATACTCTCTCTTGATGTTGGACTCTGAACTCTAAGCTCGTAGAATAATAAAACCGGTTGAGGTGAAGCCGTGGCACCATTTTGTCCTCAGAGTGAATGCGAAGCGGTCGACAGTCCCTGCAGCTTTAACAGGAACCTACATAAATATGGAAATGGGTCAGTGGGAACTCTCCAGTTTTACATGAAGGCTTTTGGAAATATGTCATTATCATACCGCTTCCTTCTGAATTTTACTGAGATGTGTGGAGAAGCAAGCTTAAACCTCAAAAGCACCGACACTTCCTTGCCACACTGTCACACTGTTAGGTATCTGCGATGCATTTCAGTTGCAGGCATTCACCACAGAAATGCACAATTTCACATTTTAAAAATGAATGTAGACACACTGCAATTTCAAAAGAAGTCTTTTTTTTTTTTTTTTTTCACAAAAGAAGTTTGCCTCCATTCGCAAAACTGCAATGTGAACACTTTTACCGCATCACACGAGTCACATGATCAACGACCAGATGTTGCTACTGGTGGAAACCACAAAGAAGACGACAGGAAGTAGTTGGAGGATGATGACACAGCGTGTTTTTTAATGACTTATCATGTGAAGAAACTTATTCCTACGTGATTTTAATTGTGCTTCTTATGTAATGGAAACTCTGCCAGTATCAAATTCTGTTTTTGTCAACATTAGCAGAAAATAAGTAAGTTAATATAAGTTTTCACATTTTGAAATGAAAACGCAGCTTGTGATGCCTGTGATATCCCTGCTTGACTTTCTATGAAGCATTTGGATCTTCAGCTTTGCTTTGTGTTATCCGGTATTTTTTTGGACAGTGAAAAATTATTGCAATTAATAATAACTGTGAGTATAGTCTGTTGTTCAGCCTGTTGTTGTTTTCCCTTACTTTGCCTCCACAGTGTGATGTTTTTTTCTTATTATATAAAGCTCTTTGAATTGCCTTGTTGCTGAAATTGCGCCGTACCAACAAACCGCCTCGCCTCACCTTGAATCTAATAACTGATTGAACCTCCACCGTTTATCACGACTGCTAAAAAACATCGGAAAGATTTAGATTTTTGACCTACTCTTATTATTTTTGTTTTTTGTAGAGATGTGTGGATTCAGCCACACTGGAGGGTCAGTTGTAAAGACTCTTTAGGATTAAATGTTATATGGAACATTCTCCCTTTCGCCAGCGACTACACACACTTGAGTTGCTACGGTGACAGTGTTTTTGCTCTTACAGCATCTGCCAGCTGAACACACAGACACTGAGCCACACACACTCAAAATACTAGACATGTAGCAACACAGAAGGGAATCCAGGCGAAGGAGGGAGAGAGAGAGAGGAGCAATGTGAGCTGTTTGCCTTTTAAAGGCAGATAAGAGAAACACCAACTGCTCCACAACAGCCTCGGCCAACAATCAGCCACAAATGATTTGGTCTCAGCTGTCTCATTAGAGGGCCCGGAGCCCGCGCTATCAGATTAAGTCTGTTAATGCACTTCATCAGCACCAATAAAGACAGAGGAACAGCAGTGCTAGTGCATTTACCATTTTGGAGTTCAATGCTCAAATGGCCGCAAGTCCTGGCGAAGAGACACAGAGCAGCCATGTTTCATCAACTGTAGCCTCAGTCTGCAGTGCAACTCGTTGGTGTTGTCGTGTGCAGGCAAGAAGCTGCGACCCAGCAGAGACCCCATAGCTAAGGTGAGCATCTGTTGGCAAGATAGATACTGGTAATACATGTTACAAATCTCATCTTTGTGGAAGAGTGTTGAGCACAACGCCACTGCTGAAAGAAAACCACAGAGTCTCCCAATCAGGCTACGTTTATGTGTTGTTGGATGTTGATCGGAGAAAAGTTCCACGATTAGACGGCACCGCCCAGACACCGGTTGTCATGCCAGGCCACCGGATGGCACTGTGACTTTAGCATGTAGTTGAAACAGGCGTGAGCTTTAGACCCTTAGCTTCCACCTTGTTTAGAAAACAGTAACCAAGTGCTCATGTAACATATCATTTCTTATCAGAGGTTGTATTAAACTGAACGAGTCAAGTAGCACAACCAGCACAATGCTAGCCGCCGTTGTTTTATAAACATATCTTTTAGGAATAAATCTGCTCCGCCAGTGAAATGCTCAAAGCATGCAATCCGGCTTTTAAAATAAATAATAAAATAGCAATTTTTTATTTATTTATTTTTTCTTAAAAATGTAAACAAGAAAGGCTTAGCCTGGCTGTGGTTCTAGTAAAGCATGGCTGGCCGCCAGGCCTATAATACACTGGGGGCAATAATACACTGGCAAAAAATAAATAAAAAATTAGATTTCAGCAAAAAATTGGAAATGAGAACCAATACCTGCTGTGTGAATTTGCCCTTAGAGCCTGTTAAAGTCCTGACTCAGGACCTGATGTTCACCTCCCAGCAGGACAACAACCCTAAACATGCAGTGAGCTCTGCAGTAGAGTTGTTTAGGTCAAAGCATATCTCTTTGTTAGAATGGCCCAATCAAAGTCCAGGCCGTAAATCTCATTGAACATCTGTGGCAAGACTTGTCCATCCCATCTAACTGAACTGGAGCCATTTTCCAAAGAAAAATCGGTAGTTTCTAGACGCAAACCCTAAATAACAGTTAAAGCCTTTCACATTCGAATTAAAAAAAGAAAAAGTTACTCATGTAATCCCCCCCCACCCAATTTCAAAACGATGCTCTCCTTTGTGTTATATAAGTATCACATTTGTTCTGTGGAAAGGCTCCATGAAGGAGCAGCTGATGAAGCTGTTCTCGTGTAGCCATGGCAGCATTGTTACGTCTTTCTGTAGAGTTTCTCTGCGTTTGCTTCTTTTCATACATGATGTGTTTGTGCTGTGATGGGAAAGAGGCTTCGTGGACAGAGCGGCACAGGCTATTGTTTGTCCAGAGACTGGCTCAGCTCCACAGCAGAGTTTTAGTGGAGCAGCTCTCTGCAGCCCACTGGCTTTCTTCTTCTCCTCTCTGCTAGCGCAGCACTTTGGCCCAGTCCTGTGAGGAAACGTAGATCAGCCGGAGCCTCGTGTTATCTCCAGGCTGGATGTCTGAGCCGGGGCTGGGAACAAGCTGAGCTGTTAGTCTGTCAGCCAGGCAGGCTAAATATGCTAAGGCAGGAATGTCCACAAGGAGAGGAACAGCCTCTGCTCCTCCAGCCCAACTTGCTCAGAGGCAGGTTGGGCTTTAGTAAAGTGTGCAGTAGGGTCTGCTGTCCGGACTTTTTATTTTTATCCAAAACCGTTCCTTAGATACCTACAGTAATCAAACCTTTTGAGCTTTTTCACATGTATTGAAAATTGAAGTGATTTTTTTATTTTTTTTTTTGTAGGATATTACTTTTGATTAATTAATCATCCATACATCCATTTCAACAAGTTAAAACATATTAACACAATTAAACCTCCTTTCCTTTTTTTTTCTTTGTTTTTACATACAAGCAAGACATTTTGTATTTACATGTTTCTGATTCGCCTGTAAAATTTGATTCACACAGTGACAGGCAAGAAAGTGGCTTCCCTCGGCCTACTGGGAGTTCAGTTCTGCTTCAAAATCCAATCTCTGGAAAAGACTGTTGTTGTGTTCCAGTTATGCTAAAGGTAGTTAGCCTATCAGCAAAGCTATTCAAGCCTAAAAAAGCATCTCAATGCTAAACATGTAGCAGCAGCACAGATTTCCCCAATGCTAATGTCAGCATCCACAGACAACATTTCTAAAGACATGTGCATGTCAGGCTGGTATCAAGCTGCCATGGTGGTCAGAACTTAAAAGTTGAGGGATGGCAGAGTGCAATCCTGCCTGGTGAGGTAACTGTAGGGAGGTCAAGAGGTCAAGAGGAAGGGATCCCGCCAAAGTCCTGCCCCCCATGCACTGTCATGGTCCCTCTCCATGCAAACAAACATTTTGATTAAAGGGGCAGTATTATGTAAAATTGACTCTTTTTTTTTTTTTAGCTTTATATCGTGTTATAATGTTTTTTCCTTATTAAAAACATATCTGGAGTTTTGTCTTGACCCTTTCATGCACAGGCACAGCTTCTCCTCAGAAAACTTCCAAGCTTCTGAACTTCTGTCTCACAGAGCAGCTCCTTCAGACTAGCCAGCAGCAATTAGCTGACTAATTTGGTGGAACGTTGCATCAGATGAGCTCATTATAGGAGCTGCTTCTCCGAGCAACATTGGTAAAAAATGTTGTTAAAGGATTGTTAGAGTAGTGATGTTGTGATGACTTCCTGATGGTGGAGTTTCAGAAAGAGCAGGAGCTTTTAAAGAGACAGAGGTCCAATTTCAAGGCATTAAATTACAAAGTCAAATTTATTTCAAGTCATATTTGACGTATGCAACAATTTTTCATATCTGAAGGTAGCATAGTTATTTGATGGCACTAATACTGTTCCTTTAATGTTTCTGCACATTGACCCACAGTGTACTTGGCTGTCAGATCTGCTTCTCTCCATACCAAAGAGGAAACAGGAAATATATCCTTGAAGAAAAATTATATTCTCAGAAAAAAACTAAAATAACTTTGAGTTGTTTTTAAGCAGTGGCTTTGTAGGTGCCGTGGTTTCATCCAGCCAGGGATACCAATTTGCTGAAGTGTGAACTAGGTGTCCATGGCTTTATGTAAATATTCCACAGCTGTGACAGGACATTAGGAAAAAGATGCAGCGCCCGCAGAATATTTGACACCTTGTGTGTGAGAGGAAGCAAAGAGAAAGGTGTTAAGATGAATGGTAATTATCTCAAGGAAAGAAGAGCGCTTCCTGAGTCTGCGCCAGTGATCGGTCTGAAAATCATTTTCCTCTGGAAGCGTTAATTAATGACCATCAAGAAGGACTCCCCTGCTGCCACAGCAAACCCCGCTGTGAGCTGTCTCCTCAAATTCAGCTATTTTATTTTAAACCAAATTCTTCTGCTTCTTTCCTAAAGTCAGGTGGTCCGGCAGCTCAGAGTAATGAGATTTTAGGTTGGGTTTCATGTTTAATCACCATCTGATCAAATTTACAATATGCAGGGCATTTTTTGTTTGTTTGTGGGGTTTTTTTGTTGCTTGGTTTACACAGCAGGTTTAATTAAAAATTACGATTTTATGGAAGGAGAATTTTACCGTGATGATATTCTAGAAATTAAATTTAAGAGAAATGTTTGTGGCAGTATGCCCCGTGGGCTCTGAATGCACCACACGAGTGCCTGAATCTAATTGGTTGTGGTGCTGGCTGTCTGTATGTAAAGGGCCCTCCCTCACCTGGTTGACATCACCTTGCTTTCCTTCCGGTTCAGACCTCAGCGTTTGCTGGCGTTGCATGCTAGGTAAGGCAGGCTTCATCTACCTTTGTCAAGCTTATTACTTGTGATTTATTTCCATTTTCTGTATAACAGCCGCATATTAATGCACGTTTGAATGATGCGCTTAACGACACTCTAATCGCCGCTCGATCCTCCTTCTGGTAAGAAGCTTTCTACACTCAATGTTTGTTAGCATAGCTTTAGCTCAGCTTTACCTGTATATCCAGGCGGCAATTAGAGTGTCGTTAAGCGCATCACTCAAACGTGCATTAATATGCGGCTAGCGTGCAACGCCAGCAAACGCCCAGGTCTGAACCGGAAGGAAAGCAACGTGATGTCAACCAGGTGAGGGAGGGCCCTTTCCATACAGACAGCCAGCGCCACAACCAATTAGATTCAGGCACTTGTGTGGTGCATTCAGAGCCTACGAGGCATACTGCCACATGTTTATATATTGTGTTTGTATTTTGAGCATCATTCCCAGTGATTTTTTTAGAGTTTACTTTAAAAGCAGCCTCTTGTTCTACAGTCTCGACCCACAGCCACTCAGAAACAATCGCTTATATGTAACGCTCTAGTTCAACACTACACTTCGTAAACCCATTCATTTCATTTTTCTCTCACCATTACATCTTGGTGTGAAGGAGCATTGTCCCAGGGCACGGTGGTCATGTAGGCGCTGCCTGGGGTGGCTGAGTCCTGCTCAGGATGGGAGGTGGTGCCGGTTATGTGAGGGTGGGTCATGGTGAGCCCAGTCCTGCTGCTGGCCAGTGTGGGTGAGTCTGAGCCAGGTGTTGGGTGTCTGTTTGGTGGGGGCGGGGGTCGCCTGCCAGCTGTCCCTCGAATGGTTGAAGGGACTTCATGGACTGGTGGTGTGAAGCCATGGATGGGAAAGGGGAGGGAAAAAAACTAGATATAAATAAAGGGTTACTTTTATACCACTGAGATTAACTTTACTATCGTAGTTTTTTTTTTTTGTTCTATAGTTTGGCTTAAAAGGACCGTATTATGTAAAAACAATTATTTTTTTAGCTTTACGGCATGCTATAAAGTTATTCCCTCATCAAAAACCTTCCTGGAGTGTTTCCTGGATTCTTTCGTGTATGTTGGAGAAATCTTTTAATCTCCATGACAACCATTCAGATGTGCAAAACACCTAGGTGGACCTAGCGCCACCTTCGATACAAAGCTCCTCCTCGCCTCACAGAACAGCCCTGCCCCGCTACTCCCCCACTCAGCTCCTTCAGACTCGCCGGCAGCAATTAGCAAACACCTGGTGGAACTGTAGATCAGTTGAGTTCATTATAGGAGCTGCTTCTCAGTGAAATGCTGGTGAAAATGTATTAAAGGGTTAACAGAGGAGCCAGGTAGCAATGACTTCCTGAAGCCAGAGCTTCACAAAGAGCAGGAGTTTTTAAAGAGACAGAGGCCCTATTTCAAGGCGTTGCATTACGTAGGCAAATTCCTTTTAAGTCATATTTGATATATACAGCATTTTTATGAAAACTAAAGGTAACATAGTTACTCGATTGTGCTATAAAATGGCACTATGTGCCTGGAAAATGTCACACTGCCTCTTTAAACTCAAGTATCAGAACAACAAGTATCCAAAAAGCAATAAATGCACGACTTTTAGATAACACTAAGCACTAAACCACTTAATTCATCGGGAAACTCTTTGCTGTTTTGCCCAGTGTTTGGCCCAAATGGTCTCTAATTTCAGTTGCAGTAGTGAACGAAGATCTTTCTCTCTCTACACATTTTCTCAGTTCTCACATGAAAAACTACCTGTGTATGTTTTACAGAATCGCCCGCAGCACTGCACAAGAAAAGGTGTCTCCATTTTTCTAAGTGTCCGCAGTCTTATCCCGCGAAATCTTTATTAATAGATTTTGACCTATGCCGAGGAGCTGAAACAGTATAAAACAGAGCCGGTGATATCAAACGACGGATGGGGAGAGGGGGAAACTGCCGGTGGGACTAATGTGGCATTATTAAAACCAGGCTGGTGTGAAACGCTGTCCGTGTGATAAAGCTCACCGTCCACGCAACCGCACACACACACACACACCCAGGCTCCGGGCAAGTTTTGGCAACTTTAGTTGCGCAGCGAGGTCAGCTACAGACTGCAGCACAGATGCCCGATTTGAATACTGCAGACTAATTAAATAGAAGCCAATAAACGACCCCTTGCTGATCTGTGTGTTTCCAAAAAAACACAAAAAGCCCGGTGAGAGAGGGAGCAGAACAAAGCACACCAGGTGTTTTATCTGACCTCTGCAGGAGGAAAAATAGGTCACCGTGTTTTAGAGTCTGACAGAGAAAGTTACTGCAGCTGTTTTTTTTCCTTCGAAGCTCATCCCGCATTCAGACCTGTACGACTGACTTAAGAGGAAGATTGCTGGAGATTTGTTTAGGTTTAAAACCATTAAACATGCAGCAGGGTTTAAAGGTTTGCCCCGGAAGGAGAAAGGAGAAAGAAAAAAGAAAAAAAGTCCCTTACTTTCAGACCTCAAGCTATTAAAAAAAGAAAAAAGAAAAGAAAGCTCTCTAAATTTGACTGCAGAACTTCCTTACCTAAGCAGGAGCTGGACAAAATGGTCGCATAATTTCCCCTTAAGGAATTTTTCTAGTCTTATGCTTGCATTTTTTTTTTATTAAAATGGATTTTTGTAGAGGTTGATACGTATTGACTGAGTGAACATACCTGCTTCTTTGAAGCTGCAAAACCTTTATGTGAACGGCGGTAGAAGACAAAGTTGATGCCAGGCAAAGCTATTTCTTAATCTCGTTTACAGCGGCAGGTCTCTGGGGTTTTGGCTTTACATGGCTGATCCTCATTACCTGCAGCGACTCAAACAAGCTCAGCCTCCCTCTGCAAGAACCAAGCCATGGACAGCATGCGGTTGAAACCAGAGGGTTGTGTGCACAGAAAAAAACCCCCACATATGCGCATTTTGAAGTATGGCATTAGAAACTGTCAGCACCTGGTGATGATGGTGGCAACAGTTGTAGGCAATCTGTGGGTTGCCTGTTTTATTGCTGCTCTGTCCATCTCAGGCGTTGTGTCCGTTTTCTTCCATTCACCGACTGATCAGAACTAAGTCCTAAGCATTCCTTGTCCTGGAGTCGTCCCTGCCAAAAGTCCCTCCTAGAATAAAACTCAGCTGATCAAACACGAACTGATGCTCACTACAAAATCGAGGCCTGAATCCTAAAGCCTCGTCCGTGGAGACACAAGAGCTTTGAACCTCTTCATTCTAACCTGCTGGTTAGGAAAAAGATTTGTATAAAACCCCTTGACGTATTCACTGGAGAACTCGTAGAAATGCTCTGTGTGTCCCACGTTTCTGCGTTCCCAAGTCTCTTGATGCGTCCCCCAGCAGACGCCTGCTGTGGCAGCCTCTCCATTCCTCAACGAGAAGGACACTGTCTTTGGTTTTTCAACCCAAAGTACCGGAGGTTCTGCTGAGAAACTCCAGCTGGGATCCCAGTTAGCTGACGTCTGCCTGAAGAGAATGAGTTTTTTCTGTTCTGTTAATTTTTGGACTTTTGGACATTGCTTTGACCCAACTGACGATCAACTCAAAGTGAGACCGTTCCATTATCTAAAGATATTGTAAATTGCCTTTCTGTTGCGTGCTCTCCTTATATTTTCCTGATTATAGGCTGTGAAATTCTTATGCTATGTTGTCGCTCTCCAGTTTTCAGTCTTCCACATCTTAGAATTTATGTGGAAGATGAATTGATTAATTCAATGGTTCTGCTTGCAGCTTAGGGAAAGACAGGTATAAGATCAATTAAATAAAGCTTACCGTAATCTGTGATGAAATAAAACACATGAAACGAAACTTCCAT
The DNA here is from genome assembly GCA_903066825.1 of Alfaro cultratus. Classification (NCBI taxonomy): domain Eukaryota; kingdom Metazoa; phylum Chordata; class Actinopteri; order Cyprinodontiformes; family Poeciliidae; genus Alfaro; species Alfaro cultratus. The sequence goes on from CAEFZX010009160.1 coordinate 21,698, forward strand.
AGGTAGGACGTATTAATAGGAAATCTGCTGAGCAAGCAGTATGTGACGTAGCATCGATGTGCACATGCGCATTACCACAAGGTAGGATGGATTTAAGGGTAGCACAGATAAACAGAACACCGGCCTCAAAACCTCCAGCGGTTCAGTGCAAAAGGGACTTTAATATACTGTGATTTACTGCAATTTAATTACAATTAAAATACATTGAGCACAAAATTAGTTCTTTCAAAATAACATACTTCAAACTAGAAAATTCCTGAAGAAATTTAACCGGGGCCTGGCAAAGTGTGCCTGTCGGTTTGGACCCAGCGTTCTGATGCTAACAATTAGCATCAATGCTAAATAAAGCTGCAATGTAATCAATAGCATGTGGAGAATCACAAGAATGTTAAGTGACCTGGATGTGCAAAATTCAGTATGTTAAAATTAATGAATCAGCTAAAATTAGCCAAAATGCTAATGTTAGCGTGACTGCTGTCAGTAGCATGTGGGGCATCACTAGCATGTTGTCTGTAATTTACTTACTCCATTCAGTGTACTAAACATGGCTAATAAGTAAGAATAATAGCTTATTAAAGGTAAAAGGCTAAAGGCAGTGCATTAGCATTAGCATGTGCTTTGCAAGGCAGTCACTGCTCTCCCTATGCATTGCTATGGGCAGGCTCCAATTAAATAATCCTTAACTAACTTAACGGATGCTGATGATTAATCTGGCTTCAAGTATGCTAAGATTTAATGTGCTTAGTATATTGATTTTTCACAAGGGAAAGACTTTATCATTTCTATCAATTTCAGATCTAATTGATGGTCTGTAAATACTGAAACAGTGTGGCTGCATCACAGTTTGAGGTCTAAGGATAAAAAAAAGTTTTATAACTACAGCTAAAATCATCATTATATTAAACTAGTCTATTACACACATGTGCATTATGGGGTTTCTAGCGGTGCTGAGATTTAACAAATGACTAATGATGGTTTAAAATCCCGTCCTCTGATTTTCTTCACATAAGACTTTAGGTGCTCTATTGTCCCTGGTTGCCTTGGTAACAGTCTAGTTGTGGCAGGAACTGCTTGTCTTCTCTCTCTACATGCAGATGGTGTTTTGTCACAGTCTAGAAAGTGTGACGGTGAGGACTTCACTCATGTCCGCTTTTTGTTGCACTTCACAAAAATCACCAAATTTGGATGAAGTCCTGACTCTCTCCCAGTACAGCGGCTCCTCACGGCTCACCCTGACCGGCCTGTTGTCTGGAGAATCAACTCCCTGCAAGTTTGATTGAAAATGGACGAAGTCAAAAGAAGGATCCAGTTCCGTCACTTTAGCTATTCCAACACATTTGTGTCAAATGTTATCTCTCTCACTGAGCTTTTTCAACTGCTGCTCCTGTGTAAATGGGTAAAATACTCAATAACTGTTTATATTATTTGAGGGTTTTTTATACACTGATAGTGCGCTGGTCCCTCATCTACCTCCAGAACGGCCCCGAACTGGTCTGAGTACAAACCTCGGTTTGGGTTCAGTTAAAGTGAACTCTGATTCGGTTCCAACGCATGTGAAAGCAAACTGACCAGAGATCGCTCCAAAAGTAGGAAGTAGACAACAGTGCAAGGCATTCTGAGTAAATACAACAAAAACAAGCCTGTGTGTCTAGCGCTAGCAGGATAAATGTCAGGAGCGATTTACCAAAGATAAAATAGAAATCCTACAACCGCCAACATCTCACGCTACTCCATTTTTGCTTGCAGTTTGTGAAGCTGCGGTGTCTTCTTCAGATGTTGTTGTGTTGTTTCCCTCACTTGTAGCATTCATTGCCACCACAGGTGAGGAGGGGAGCAGATATGTCAAATAGTTTGTTTGGTCTTGACAGTCCAGTGTGAAAGAGAACCACATCAGCTGAAAGTGCAGCAAATATTGTAACTTTGCTCCCCAATCGAAGCGAGTCTACTGGACTATCAGTCCATCAGACCAGAGTTATCCCTCCAGCCGGTCCTGCCTAACGTTCTGCAGCCACTCAAAGCTGGAGAGACGGTTCCAAACGCTTTTCACTGTGTTCCGGTTTCCAGAGCGACTCTTCCCCGTTTAGAGCGCGAGCGCAGGGAGGGCGGAAACACAGCCTAATTAAAAGTTGCAACTTGGAAGCATGCTGATTGTGAATCACTTCAGAGGATGCTGGTGGGCTTACTGTTGATCTCAAGCTGCTCGAGCAGTTAATTAAAAGAAAGAATAAATAATGATACGGCAACCTAAATTGGCTACAGATTGCCGATTAACGCACCCTGCGAGCCGGCTCGGCTCCCGTTCCTTGAGCCGGCTGCCGACTCGGCCTGTCGGAGGGCGGCTGCTCCTTTGGTTTTCATCTTTCTTCCTTATTAACAGCAAACCGAGCGGTAAGCAATCATGTGCAAAGAAAAAAAAAAAAAGTCTTGTGTGGGGAAAAGAGAGAGGAACCTAACTGTTGCTATGGCAACCTGTCCTAGCTCGCTGATAAAAAAAAAAAAAAAAAAGAAAAAACGAGGGAGATTTTATTTTGAAGGACGCTCTTCTTTGTCTTTCCTCTTTGTTCTTCATTCGGGCGCCTGCGAGGTGATCAAAGGTGTGACAGGTAGATGAAGCGCAATAATAAAGCAGACAGAGTGGGGGGAGGTGAGGGGCAATTGGGGAAGGGGGGGGGTGGAGCTCAAAAGGACAAACTGTTGAAAGACTCTTCTGTCTAAATCACAGAAGTCCAATTTGAGTCTAAAGTCCTTCCCGCGTCCTGACAAGCCGCCCCACTCCGGCGGTCGCGGTTAGTGTCGCTCGTCGTCTGCGTGACACAGAAGGTTGTTTTCACGGCCACAATTTAAGGCAGAGGCAATAAAAACCCCGCGATGCATTGTGGCCTTATTCTCCACGCTTCCTCTCTCTCATCAGTGATAAACCTCCACCCCCGTTCCTCCATGGAAAGAAAAAAAGAAACAAAACACGCATGTAGGCACCAGAAGTGGGTTACGTGCAGGAAACAGAAAGCTCTTGAGGGATGACAGGGTGGGAGAAAAAAAATCAAATAAAAAAAAAAAATTACAAGCGCCTGACATCACAGCAACGAAGACGGGAAATTTAACAGGAGAGATGGCAGATCAGTCTGCAAGGCCACAGCTGCTTTTTATGAGGAGGAGATGAAGACTTCAGGTTGGAGGAAAACAAACAGATTGTTGGTGTGTAAGTTAAAAACACAGCTGCTCCAGTCTGTCCTGTGTTTATGGTAGGTTGTGTTAACTTTTACTGCGTGACAAGATGATTCAGAGTGAAAAGAACAATACCTAAATTAGCTGGTTAAATAAATGTCCTCAAAGTAATAAAGTTTTCCTGGAGTGAGGACGGCGTGTGAGTGGAAACTCACAGATTTTAGCTGGAGATCTGACAGTCAGTCAGCCAGTGACTGTATCTGAGGTCAAACACTGAGAAATTGGATTTTCGTGTGTTACCAAGCTGGAAAAGGATTCATGGCTTTCGATTTCTTCTTGCAAGTAAAAATCCTTCCAGCACTGTGGTATGCTGTTTTACTCCTCCTACTGCAAACTGAAAGCCCCAATACAAAATCCACAGCAAGCCGCTGCATTCAGAGGTTTCCTACTTAGTAGAACTCAGAAATACTTTATTGAACCCAAAGAGAAATTAAATGATGTCGTAACTCATACATTGCACTGCAAAAACAAAACATCTTACAAAGAATTTTGGGTCTATTTTCTGGGGCACATATCCTAATAAAAATGTTTTTTGTTCCACTGGCAGAACATGGAAAAAAATGGAATAATCTGCCAGTGGAACTAATGAATTTTTAATCAATATTAAGAAATAATTTACTGCTGTATGTTGCTAAAAAAGTGACTTGTATGTCAGTTTATTGTATCTCAAATGTACTAAAAGTTTTGCACTAGAAACTACAACAAAGCGATGACAACTTACTTTTTTGTGTTCAATTAACTTAAAATTTACAAATCTAACTAACTTAAGTTAACTTAATTTACTTAAAGCAACTTTTTGCTTTGACTTTACTTGAAACAATTGGGTTCAATACCAGTTTCATATCCTACGTCTGATCATCTCAGTTTATTATGTTCATCCAACTCAATTTACTAAGTTTGACATGACAAATTGAAGTCACTCTTACTCAAATCCTTTATTTGTGTCTAATAAATAATTAAAATCAGCAGTCAGATCTTCAAGCTGAATCTGACTGAAGAAAGTTGCTGTATGACAATAAAATGACTGTGAAGACATGGTAGAAGCTGTGTCTCTGCAGCAGAGATGATATCCTATAGCAACGTTTCCTCATGACGCTATCGGTTGATGGAAAGTTCTGCTAATCAGCCTTACCTGCTTTTGCTGCTCCTCTTTAACGGTGTTTTCACACCATGTAGTTCGGTAGACTTGGTTCAATTGCAATGTTTGCTATATTTCAGCTGCTGTGGTTCTTTTTTACACTGCACTGTGTGAAACCAACCAAACTCTTTGAAAAGCCTGTTCCCCTCCTCACCTTTGGTGGCGCTGCACCAAGTGAAGGAAACTGCACAAAAAAGTCTGAAAAAGACACTGAGCTCAACATCTTTTTGAGCAAAAATGTCAGATTTTAGCGATTGTAGGATTTCTCTTTTGTCTTTGGTAAAAGACCACGAGCCGTCTCTGCTGGCAGTGCTAGACTTGAGTGTTTGTTTTGATTGCATTTATCCTGGAAATGCCCTGCGCTGTGGTCCACTTCCTGCTTCCTGCTCCAAAAGGAAGCGGTCCGAGCGTGTATATGTCTACTTGCCGTTTACATTATGCATTGGAACTGCACCAGAGTTCGCTTCTTTCGGTCCACGTCAGATTTTGATTTTGCATTCACACCTCCCCAAATGAACTGAACTTTTTAGGCAACCAAGCTGGATAATAATGCCTATTTTGTCTCCTATAACTGCTAAAATGCTCCAAAAGTATTTATTGTAATAAAACAATAAATCAAAATCAATTTGTGTGTATACAATTGTGTCTAGACATTTCAAAGTTTTGAAATGTTTTCAAAAGTTAAAAATTTTAAAATCTAATGTCTGCCTCATCACTATGCCACTATGATCTAATTATATTAATTGGGGTCATGAGGATGTGTGTGTACTTCATGACTCATAAATGACATGACATGAAGAAATGATGCCACACCCCTGTGAAATTGTTAATATTAATTGTTAATATTCTTGTTCAATATATCACATAGTGTGTGGAGGGGGAAAGATCAGCAGAGCTAAAAACACAGGCAGACCTTTTCAGTTTGATTGTAAAATTCAAAAGTGGGAAACAGAGGATGGTGAGCAGAGCGTGAAAAAAGAACTATTCTCTCCACTGACAGATAGCTGACAGGCCGCATCGCAGCCGGATGAAGGGTTCCTCCAATCATCTGTGGAGAGACAGGCCTCAGTCTCTGGGGTGAGCGCTGGATGACACAGGCCAGCGTTTCTCTGGCTGACTGGATCAACCTGCTGAGCGTCTGCAGGAGCAAGAAACCAAAGAAAGAAAGAAAGAAAGAATCAGTTTCTGTGCTGTTTTAAAAGGACTTTATAAAAGAGTGTTCTGTTTAAAAGATTAAGTTAAAACAGTACTTTCATTTACATTGAATAATTAAAGGAGCAGTGTTATGTCAAATTGCCTTTTTTTATTTTACATCTTGTTATGTTGTTCTCTCATCAAAAACATAGCTGCAGTGTTGCCTTCTCTTATGCATGTTTGAGAAATTCTTTAATCCCCATGGCAACCACTCAGCTGTGGAAAACGCCTGGGTGGATCTAGCACCGCCTTAGAAACGAAGCTCCTCCTCTGAGCTGCAGCTCTCAATCTTCTGAGCTTCCACCTCACAGATCAGCTCCTTCAGACTAGCCAGCAGCAATTAGCAAACACCTGTTAGAATTGCATAACTACTACATTATAAGAGCTACTTCTCATTGAAACGCTGGTCAACATGTTGTCAAAGGGTTAATAGAGGAGCCATGTTGTGATGACTTCCTGAAGGCGGAGCTTCAGAAAGAGCAGGAGTTTCTTAAAGA
>CAEFZX010009162.1:0-60086 GCA_903066825.1 Alfaro cultratus
ACCCCCTCTCCCGGTAAAAATTGCCCCCCCATTCGCCCACAAAAAACTCTTCGGATAAAAAAAATATAAAAAAAAAAAAAAAAAAAGGGTGAAATAAACTCTTGGAAACATTAAAAAAAATCTCCTCTCAGGACAACATTGACAAGACTTTTAGAGAATTTGATTTCACCAGATTGTCAATAAATGTTAAGAGCTGAACATAAGTCATAAAACATGGCCGTCTTTACAATCCATTGATGCAACTCCAAGACTTTAAACTAACTTCACAACATAATGACTAATAAAATAAGCTGTATAGTCGACACGGCCATTGTCTCAGTCTTCTCCTTTCATCCGTTATGAGCGCTGAACTCACTGTACACATGGATCCAACTAATAAAATCACAGTGAGAAAAAGTTGCCGCTACAGCGTGAGAATCTAATCAGGGAGCTGTGCTGCCTTCCTCAGCAATTTTCTCAGGAGAGGATGGATTACATCATGGCCTGCAGTCAGCCAACAGTGTGTGGGCACCAAGAAACTGCCGTGCAAACTGTGAGCGAGGCTGAAAATGAATAAGCAACCCGACAATTACACAAACCAATATTCCACCTTTCAGCGTCTGATGAGCGTTTTTTCCACACCTTCTGTGACCACTTTCCAGAGTGTTTGCAGATAACAAGCAATTTCAAGAAAACTCTCTAAAGACAAGACAAAACACTATGCCAAAAACAAAAAAAATAAAATCTGGAATAATATTTTAGCTGGCAAGTTTCAGGTTCCCAGCCGCAGCAGTACATTAGTAGCAAGACGAATGCACAGTCATTGTGTTTGTGTGAGTGTGTTGATGCAGTGCATTCAGGCTTTTACACCTCCCTGTTCTGCCATTATCAATTAGGGGGTGACACTGGGGAAATTAAAAGCCTTGGTGATGGCCTGAGTCTGCGCCCGGTTACACCACTCCACACTCGTAAAACAATTTTTTATAGCAGAAACACAACCAGTTACAAAGCACAGCGCTTCAAATTCACAGATCAAAACACTTCAAATAACACTCTTTTATAACTTCCCTATTTTAAACCTATGAATAAAAAAAGAAGCATACCTGTTGGCTTAAAACAAGCAGCTGCTGACCAAAGAGGCAGATGAGGAGCGGTAGATTGCATTCTCTACTGGTAGCTGCTTCGTCCTGAAACCATCTGAACTGGAATCAATACATGAACACACCCATCTCTTCCAGACAACATCTGACTTCACGATACAATGAGAGAGAAAGAAAGCGGCCACGTGTTCACGCAGCAGCAACAGATGGGCAGATGTTTCAAATGAGTCTCGCCGCACGCCGTCGCATTCCAATCTAGTTTGCTTCCGGAGCGTTAAATTGGGATTTTATTGGACAAGGGAGGCTGTATCTTGGAGATGACTGAAGGTGAAATTGGCTTTTGTTTAAAAGTGCATCGCGTTCTGAGCGCGTTTAAAATCTATTAATCCATCAGCTGCTTGCAGAGAAGAAAATAAAATCTGACTTGAGAAGGATTGAGAAGTTAGAAGAAATAGCAGTAAACAGAAGGCAACATGGTAAAGGACAAAGATAAAAAGAGGTGTGAGTGACTAATGGTCACCATTTTTACAGAGTGGCTCTGATACTTCAAGTGGAGCTCTGAAAAACTAAAAATATGTGGGCCACAAGCCTTGGGTCATTTATTTATAGTTTGTAAATATGCAAACTATAATTACATCTGAGGCAAGTTTGTTGAGGACTGTACAATGTAAAATATGCAGAGCACTGTATATTTTACACACTTCATCCCGATACACATGCACTATGCAAAACTAAGGTAAGTATCTCAAATAGGAGACAGGACTTCATTTTTAAATGTACACCTCTCCCTCATCCACCGCATTTCTTCTCTTTTAGACATGTGGCAAAATGGGAACAGTGTGAAAGACTCATAAAGATGGTTTCCTGAGAAGAAATTCGATAATAATTAAAGGTTTTAAGCTACAAAATTAATTATTGTACTCCTAAGTCAGGCTCAAGACAAGCTGTGGTCTTTGGATAAACAAGTTAAAGTGGGATTTTTGCTCCTCATTTCTCTAGTCCAGCCTGATCGAGCAGATAATGGCTGGATCCTCTGATAGGACTAACAGCTATGTTCAGGAAACAAACCCAATGAAGGCCAATAAGAGGTGTGACCTCCGTACAACACTCAAAACACAGAGAAATAACGGTGGATGAGGGAGAGTAAAAGTCTAATCAGCATGAACCATTGAGACCACACTAATACATATTTATTTTGCAGTTCACCATTAAATCAAAAATTCTCAGAAGCTAACTGAGATGAAGAAGGGTGCTTATTATCTAGCTACTCCACATGGAGTGTGCACACATGTAGAGCACTTCCTGCTGGGGGACAGGCTGATAGAAGGCAGTATTGTCCCTTAATATGCCAAAGGACAGACAAATCCACAACTGCTAGATATCTTCACGAGCCATATGCCTGTAGGCAGCAAGAGATAAGGAACCCCCTGTACTTTTATGCAGTCCCCCTCCTCATTCACTACATCCCCCCAAACTCAACCAGGAGATGTTGCCATAGCAGCCAGTCACTATATGTTACAACTACCTGGCACAGATCTTTATATTTCAGATGGGTTAGAAATGCTACACAGCCTTCATGCATCATGGCAAACACACTCCACCAAACACATGGAGACACACCTAAAGACCCAGAAACACTTTCACTACAGCCAAACTGGCACACACTGGCCACACTAGCAGCAGGTTTGAGGAGACAAATCAGTCACATGTACTGAAGAGCTATTCAGTGCCCACACACCCACAGTAAAACAGTGCTGTAAATCTGCTGTGTGTGCTTCTACTCCTCAGCGTGCCACTAACTGTACTGTGCATGTCCGTAGGTGGGCATGTGCTAATGGAAAGTGAATCAAACCGTGCAGTGACACAAAAGCACTACAATGAAGTCATTAAAATGCAAAAGCCCGGCTAAAGCCTTTGGGGCGACCCAATCGGTGATTGTGCTATCTGTTTAGTGGGCTCCACAGCCCAATTAAGAGAATATGATGCAGCTAAGAGGGAGTAAGTCTGAGACACTGAGGGTGTCGGACCGAGTAGTTCAGGGTCAAGGAAACGTTTCACGCCACTTAAAAGAATTGGGGGTTACTTTGAGTCAATAAGGCAGAGAAGATACTCTAGTTTCATAACTAGCCTTTGAAAAAATAAAGATGGAGGACACACATGGATGTAGTATACACTCAAATGAAGAGTAGTAGTTTTATATTTGATCTATTTTGTGTTTTTCTAAACATGAGCAGGATCAAACAAATTGTAAAAGTGGCTAGATAAATTGTAATAGTTAGATTGCCTAATTTAGCAGAAATGTTTTAATGAGACCCACACAAAAGGCAGAAGACATTCTGTACTGTTAATAATAATAATAATAATAATAATAATAATAAAGTGATACTGTGATATTTATTTATTTATTCCTTTCACCACTCCGAATGAACAATGAGTAAATATGGTCTGACCTTGCTGTATAGGATTTGCTTTATTGTAAAAAGACTAAGTGATTTGATTTGACAAAACTTGAATCTGAACATTTTTAAAAAACATTTTTCTAAAAATGGCTCCCTTCACAGAGAAGACACCTGGTCTGTTGGCCACTTTTGAGGCCAACAGACCTCAAAAGTACCACAGCATTGTCACAGCTGCGTTGACGTTTATTTCAGAACTCCAATAAACATCCTTTTTGAAATACATCACTAATATGCTAAAAACAGAGATCTGTTGCCACATCATTCTGGCTGTTTCTGTAATGTTAATACTACTTGGCATGATTACCCCATACAAGAATTCCATTTATTTCCTATCCCTTTTTAACATTTAAGCTACAAAACATTTACAGCCAAGCAATTACAGTTTTATACCAGATAAGGAGATATAATGAAAATGTACCACTCTCCAATTAACTGGCTAAAAATATCAAAATGCAGAGGATGAATGACACTGACATTGTCATGACGATTGCTTTTAGATATATTGTGCGGCGGCCATGTTTTATTCCCAGGCGACCATGCAGAGACAGTTGTCGCAGGCCCACAACTTGCTTCTGTTTACATGAATTAAGATAGAAGGAAGACAATGAGAGGAAAGTTTTGACCTCAAACGTGAGGAACGCAAACATTGTCTTGAAAACAGAGCCAGCTTAGAATATATCAGTGTAAAGTCAACAACAACTCTCTAGATGGATGGATTTCTGATGCAGGACATGCTTAGACTAGATTACTGAGCAACATGTGGGGGTGAGGAGGTGCAGCTGTTACAGAACAAAAGTCATGTTGACATGACTAGTCCTGATGGTCATGTCAACACTACTTTTCATGTGTGTCTCCAAATATGCATGTACTGGTTACAGATATAAAACTATACAAAGTTTTCAAAAAACAGCATTTCAAAATTGTCCAATATGCCATTTGTACAGTTTGAAGTCCTTGAACGGTAAGCTTTCAGAGAGTTTTGCCTGCCTGTCAGTAACAAAGTTGCTCTATGTTCTCCGTTCGTGTCTCACTTTTCTGTAGTTCACGAGAAAAATCCTCTGCTATGTGGAAAGTGATGGAAACAAAAGAAACGCCACACATTATTGTCATTATGATAATGATTTTAAGAGTCCAGTTGGCAAGCTGTGAGCCTGTTAAGCAGAACACTGTTGGTCTGCCTCTGAGGGGACAACAAATATCAGCTTTTATAGCCTCCCAGTGTTCAGTATAAACAGAAGAAGAACAAAAAAGGAATCACTTTTAGCCCAATAACCTTGTTCACTTAAAAACATACACAGTAAGCATGTTTACTCTTCCCTTACTGTCTTAGTTTTAACATGTGCAAATAGTATTAAAACTGATAATACTACTGATAATAAAATTTTATCTTTTAAAAACCACCTTGCATTATAACAGATATTCACTTTCTGTTTTTTGGTGGGGAGCAGGGGAGTTTAGAATATTTCAACTTTAGGGGCCTTTTTCTTTTAAACATGCTGAAAGGAAGGGGGCAGAGAGAAGAGGGAAAAGACATGCAGCAAAGGGTTTTTGATGATATGTGGGTGATTTTCAGATAAAATTGGTTTCACAATGTAAGTATCAGCCGACCACCCAAAAATCAGGAAAGTAGGGCCGATTTATTGATGACTTTAGGAGAAACAAAGTTTGAAATTACTCATCCAAATTTAAGTGAAACTTTGCCAGAAGAGACTCAAAGTTTTTGTCAAATTTCACATCAAACAGTGGCTAACTCCTATTGCTTCTCTGTCAATTGGTGAAAGCAAGGGGTCTTATCATATCACTCAGTTTTCTTGTTTGTACACAAATGTCTACATGGAGATAATTACAAATATAGATTAACCATATTGTAAATGTGAAAAATGTCAATTATTCCATACATAGATTGAAGATATATTCCATTCATATTCCCCATTTACATGGTCAAGCATAAGGCAATACACACTAAGATTGTGTTAGCGTCTAATGCTTCAATTGCATCAACATAAATATCAGGCTTTTCTCTACTTTCTCCAATGATCCAAAGGCTCTTTTTTTCCATTTCTCTATAACTGACCTGTACTATGAAGCAATGGCTGGAGGTCAGTATTGGTAATTGTTGCCAATGGATTACAATGAGATATTATACAGCATGATATTCTGGTTAAGTGTCAGTCTTATCTAGAGTATTTAGATTTATTTTTAAGTGAGCTTTAAACAAAAATTTTGTATGCACTAAATTTATCTAATGTGTCAAGATTTTCCCTCACCATCTAAGTGTTTGTCACCCTTTACAATGACGATCAAAATAAAATATGGTGCGTAATGGCTGCTTTGCCCGTTTGTGTCATGTGACCTGCTTAATGTGATGTATTCAGACATCCACAGACAGCTTGTTGGTGTAGGAGAGAAGAAGAAAAATGAAGGCATAACACATGCAAACACACACACAGGAAATAATTCCTCTCCTTACTTTTACTCCCACTCACTAATCCCATATCAAAAGATCATGAACCTGTCCACATGACAGCTTAATTCTGTGCATTTGGCCTTTTCCCTTATTTTCTCACTGAGGATTTCTCAAATGTCAAAGAGCCAATCAGCCTGAACAGCATCCGTTGACATAAGCATATAGACAACACACTGAGACCAGATGGCAACGGCTTAGTGGGGCAATTAATCTTTAATGACCCCGGCAAAAGCGCATGTATACGAAGACACAAAGAAGAGTAAAGTGCCAATGGCCTAATGGATTCTTGGTTTAACAGCCATAAACTTATTGAAGAAATATCTCTAAATACCGAATGTAATCAAATTTGCGATGAATTGGTACATATGTTTGCTCACCTGCGTCTGGCTGGTTGACTGGTTGTTGCCCGAGTGCATCCATCAGCCCCAACTCATAATGGTCTCATCTTCCCTTCCTGTCTCCCCCACTCCTCTCTTCCGCTACACTAACCTGAATGCTTAATGATGGCCCCTGCCTTCCGGGAGCACGTAAACATGCCAGCCTCACCATTGGCTGAGGAAGAGAGGTTTTTCTGTGCCGATTGGCTGAGACAGATGGGGCATGGATGGCAGAGGAGGAAGAGGATGGTGGTTACCATAGCCCTACAGCATGACTGCTGTCTATGTCATGGCGCACTCTCACACACACACACACACACACACACACACACACACACACACACACACACACACACACACACACACACACACACAAAAGGCTTCAGTCCCCTCGGGGTATAGTGATGGTCCCCACAGACTTAGAGCACAAACACACTGAGACACATGACACACCCTCTAACATCAACCACAACAAAGGATACCAGAGCTTAACTAAAATAATGATGGCGAGACATCTGATACTTAAACCAGTGGTTCCTTTTAGAAGCTTAACATCCAAAATCAGTTTCATATTTAAGAGACTTTTCAATTTGTAGGAAATTTTTAGAAAACCAAATTCTAAAATGTTTTAATTCATCCTTACTTTCTAGCAAGGACGGATGGTTATAGAAACACCCAACCTAATGTCTACTTCACATGGCAAGATTTAAAAAAACCTGAAAGACTGAAGAGAATAAGAAATCATAGATATATCAGGTTTGGAACCAGATTGTGTGGTCTACAGCCACACAGCATATACAGCAAACCCCACACCCGACCATTCAGATGTCAGAAAGGAAATCTCACAAAACCTTTCGAGATTAAACATAATTTCAGAGTAAAAAAACATGGAAGACAAGGACGAGGCAATTGCGATAGGTTTGTGGATTATTTTTAACAGACACAAAACAATACAAAAAGACGTCTCTCACATTCACCTGACTTTGTGGTGTGCCATGCCAGTTGTTTTGTCCTCTATATTTTGGATTCCCCTCCATGCTTTCCATCAGCTCAATTTCTGACCAGCTACACGTTATATTTAGCACGCTGTGTAGTAAAACTGGGCCAATAATAATAAAAGGCTAAGTGATGTTTATTTCCATCTTGTTGCTGTTTGTGTACATGTTTCGGGAATGGCGGGGGGTTGGCAATGTGGTATTTTGTATTTGGGCATGGCACAATGATAGTGATTGTGGTGTGGTAATTTTTTCAAGGTGTTAAAAGGGTAGGGAAATATTTATCAGTAAATACTGGTTATTAGCCATAGCAGAATTACTAATATCAGATATCGATAATGGTAAATATTTCATATCGGTGCCCCGCTGGATTTAATCAGTGTTTCTTTGCTGTCGGATTTCTCTAAAAGTTTTGTAAGACAGAATTTAATAAATAGAGTTCATATCAGTAACTTCTGGAATGTACAACTTATTGACTCTTGCTAAAGGATTAGCTAAACTATCTTGCTCCTGCTTGTTTGCTGCATGTTGAACTATAACATATTGTCAGTGACAAAAGCTGCATCCATAATGGAGAAGGTTGTCACTGAATGAACTCAGGTTGTCATGGTACAGCAGAACCCCTGCAGGGAAGGAAGCAACTAAGAAGTCAAGGTAGACTTGTGATTGATAGCCAGATCTCAGTTTCACTGTTATAAGCTAGATGTGTTGATTTGGAATAGTCAAATTAGTCATTTATTTGCTAAATAAAACTGTGGAGCATTTTGTTTGTGAAGAGATTAACTTCTTACGTAAGCCTGAACTCCTTAACAGGCCCAAAGCAAAGACAATGCTTGAACACAAAGCAGAGAAAGATGGCACTGAGGGGGCAGCAAAGATTACTGTATTACATAACAACAGTGCTTGAGGCTGACTCAGATTGTTTCCTGCTCATGTGTGTGACAAGAAGTCTGAATGGCTGTTTCTATAGCTACAGCTCAGAGAAAAGAAAGAACAGATTCATCTGTTGACCAGGACAACGGTAGGAATGAAACAACGAGAGGACATCAATTCAAAGCTGACATGCAAGCTTTGAATCGATATTCTTGTCTTTAAATATAATAAATAGCTAACTATACAACTGGCAAACACTTGGATTAGGTGGCTGATTTAACCTAAGTTGTGTGTGGCTGAGAAACAACTGACATGTTTGAAAAGCACTCTTAGATTACAGATTGCAGTTTATGACCCCTGGAGTGTAGAAGTACTGGATGTTCTTTCTGAGAGGTGAGGTTAGAGAAAGACAAGTGGTTTGGTCACATCGGATCTCTGTAAGGTGCAACAGCCGAGACATTCCTGGTTTTACTAAAACTCCCCTCCGAGAGTTTGCTGGGAAGCTGTCCAGAATCACAGAGAGTCTGTCTGCTCAGACAAGGCATGTGACAGCCAAATAACTGCTAACATTTAACATTTGAAGACAGAACTGGGACTGAGTCGAAGTCAGCCAGGAGTTGCTGGCCAGCAGTAAACTCCATCAATTACAGTTAATGTGCTCTAGAGGGAATCCAGATAAAGAATATGGCAGCCTGGGAATCCCATCTCTCTCTCTTTGTTGTTTGTGGTTCAAGTTGTTCCTCTTCCCAGCAACACTTTCCAGTTAATCCTGGGCAATCCCAATGTGTTCCCAGGCTTGAAGAAGATATTTAAGGTCCCTTTCAGGTGTTTTCACACCTGATAGTCCAGTAGACTCAGTTCGATAGGGGACCAATGTTGCAACATTTGTTACATTTTCAGCTGATGCGGTTCACTTTCACACCGCATTGTCAAACAAACCAAACCCTTTGAAAAACCTATTTAAACCATTGCCTTTGGTGGTGCTGCACAAAAAAAGACACTAAGCGCAACCTCCTTTTTATGAAAAGGGAGTGATATTTTAGTAGTTGTAACATTTCTTGGCAAAAAAACCACAAGCCATTTCTCCCGCATGCGCTACACAGGAACGTTTGTGTTGGTTGTAGAACTGAAATGCCCTGAGCTATAGTTTGCTTCCTGCTTTTGGAGTGGTCTCTGGTCCGCTTGGTGTTCACATATGCATTCAGACTGCAACAGAGTTCACCTGAACTAAGACCTTGATTTTTAGGTGGAGCAGATTTTACTTTTTAGATCCACATCAGAGGTCGCGGTAGACTTTTTTGTTCTCCGTCATCTTGAGCAACAGCGTTAAAAAAAATAAAAAAAAACGGTCATGCACTATTTTTACCCGTCAAATTATAATCATATTAACATCGGCTATTTAGCCACACCTTTATGAGGGTTTAGTAAATATTCACCTAGTTGGATCGTGAATCCAGACCCCATCACACATAAAGCAGATAAACGCTTCTAACGTTTTCTCCATAGTGACACAAACCACTGACTGAAGCCCCAATAACTTATAACAAATGAAATGAAACGACTCCACTTAAATTACCAGCACTTCACCTGCTGGGGTCTGAACGCACAGCTTCACAAATTCCTCCTGGTCACATCTGCAGAGAAATTTGCGCTAGTTCATCGGTCAGTTGGATCTGTCTGAACCCAGCCGATCAATTTAACATTTTTTTTTTTACCCTGTTTTACCCTAATGCAGATGTTACATATGCCAAGCTCCTCCAGAACACCGCTCTCCTTCTGGGCGCAGGAGGGAAACTTCTTCCAGCTTTGTTAAAACCGCTGGATGACTTAAGTTTAATTCTTCGCAGCGGCGGAGCCGCGTCCGTATTGGTTGTGCAGCGGACTGCGCTTGTTACGGTCTAATTAAAATTTACGTTATTTATTTCCTCAAGAGAAACCGCTGGCTCCTCTGTTTAGACTACAAATGGATTAGCTCAACGTTGCATTCTCTTTAGTTTTCTCTGTTCTGTGTGTAATGGAGACTCTAATTAAACGCGCCATTTCAACCAAAGGTTTGGAATGTGCTTCCCAACCAGACGTTCCAAAGCATCTGGTTCATAACTCTTGAACACCCTTTCAGCTCCCGGACAAAAAGACGCATTTAGTTCAGTGTCCATTAGATGATATTCAGAAAATATTTTTTTATTAATTGATTTTAGTTGCCTCTACGATGAACTCTTTGCGTAAAGTCCAGAATGTCTGCACATCTGCACCAGTCAAGGGTGTTAATTATAAACTGTCAAATGACCGACGGGCTTTAAATTTTCCCGTCGTTTAAAAAAATAACCGGTCAAATACGGAAAATATTCTAACACAACCTCTGATCCACATCAGAGTTCGATGGCACATTCAGACCTTCCCAAACAAACCGAACTTTCTAGGGAAATAAACTAGAGAGTGATTAAAGTGGACTAAACAGGGTTGGTGTGAATGCACCTTTACATGGTTTTGGGACAGCTCTAGGGTCTCTTTCCAGTAAGACCTGCTTGATCAAATCTTTGATACACCGTGGAATAGCCAAGTTGACATATTAGAAAGATTTGAGTATCCATATGATACTGGAGGAGGTTTTCAATAATCTGGCCTTCTTCTCAAAACACTTCAAGAAGAGAAGTAAGCACCTGTGGGTCTTCTCTGTGAGATATGAGAAAAGACACACGTAATAAGAGGTAGTGTCACCAGCTGAGACAGTAACATCTCAATGACGGACTGTGTGACCAAATGACCTGAGGACTTGGGACAAATTTCATGACCACTGGGGTTATTTTTACTGATCATTAACAGTAAATGACTAGCAGAATGGATGAGTAGCAGAGATTGCTTGTCATATGTCTTCAACATGTTATATTGGCATTTGGGCTTCTTCTTTAGCGGAACTGTGAACTTACAACCAAACTCTACATTCAAACTCTACATAGTGATGAAGAATTTATGGATTACCAGCTATTAGAAACAGTTTATTCCAAAAAAGCAATAAAAATACGGACTCGTGCTACAATCTTTAACAAGTGACAAACTACTCATCTGCTAATCCTGATTATCATGGTGTGGTTATTAGAGCACAACAGAACTACTCTAACACACCGGCGTGACAAAAACTATTTTTATTGCATCCCCACAGATGCACATAAATTCAAGCCATCCTCCCTCTGAATCGGATTAGGGGAAATCCATTTGACATATGTGCACACGTTACGTCCCTGAATGTGCACGTGTCACATCGGCCCCACCATGCCAAAATGTCCATATCCAGATTGTTACATAATCTGGCTTTCCTTTTTGATTGAGCTGCACATGCCACTGAAGCAAGGCCGAGACAAGTCTAATTCTGTGAAGGTTGCAGTGAGGACCCTGAAGACTGAGTCCATCACTATTAAATCCCAAGTATCAGACCGAGGTCGCAGTCAAGAAATTTTAATTGATTGACTTGAGTCCCTTAGCAAACTCCATTTAAATTATGTTCAAGTACTAGCCAATTTTAAGTAGAAAATATTTTTGCATAGCTTGCAAAATAGTAGCAGAGAGACTGAATTAGTTGCTGCAGGCGTCCGTCTGTCTGATATACCCTCTTCCATGCATTGCGCTTGGAATGTTTTCAGAATAGGCAGAGATGCACAGAGGGCAGCTGAAACACCAACTGTTAAATGTTATAATGTACAGATCAGAATGCAAAGTTTACAAAGCAGAATAATTTATTTAGATTTTTTAGCACATACAATTCAAAACAACAAAATTAGGTTGTGACCTTTTTGATCAAGAAGTCACATCAAATATGTCAACATTAGTGTGGCACTTCAGGAAAGTCAGAGCAACATCAGACACCTTCATATAAAAATTCAAAACAAATACTGCCCATTATGTAAAGAGTTGGTAGATTTCTTCTTTTATGTTTTTTTATTATTTTTTTTTACATTCCATTGAAAGGGTTTGGTAAAGGAGCTATTGTAAACAATGGTCATTGGGGGGAACAACTTGACACACTAAGCAGAAAAATAATTCTTTTTATCCATGACACAAAGCTAAAACACACAAAAAAAATTACCACTCTGTAGCAACAAAGTCATAAAACTATGATTGATTTTATGCAATATCTTGGTATCTCATAAAGTCAGATTCTAAGACAGAAAACTGAGACAGCAGCCTAAAGCATCAAACCACAGGAAGGGGGAATAGTCCTCACTCTGCAGCAGATTAGAACAAAACTGATTAAGTTTATGACTCTGCTTGAGAAACCCACCAGAGACAGTGATTAGCCTCAGAACTGAAACAAGAGCTGAAAAATGTTGACAAAAAAAATAAAAAATCTGAAGGGAAGCAGCTGAGACGTACTAATTGCTCTCAGAGATTCGACTACTTTAGATGCTGACTGGACAAATGTTGCAGAGGAAAACTGATGAAAGCTCTGGACTTGCCTTGTTTTTTTTCTTTTCCAAATGTGCTTGCTCTAATGTGAAGACTTTAATTTATCATGTTTTATTTTTACTGTTCAACATTCTGGTGCTGTAAGCCTTTTAGGATTAGCCGTTGCAGAACAAACACGTGGCAGAAATGCAACCCGGTGCCTAAATCGGCGGTGGGGTTAAACAGAAAGGCTTCAGTCTCTCTGGGAGAAGCAGAGTCACTCTGCCTCTGAGCATTTACTCCCACTTGGCTCCTGTGGTTCAGGATGTGCGGTCACCGATCAGCGCACACACAACCATTAACACGTCAGCGGCTAAAAAGAAGAGATGCAATTACACCATCGTGTTAGTAACTCCCAAGAATACAGAGGAAGCTGTAGTTGGGATGCATACCATTTTGAAAGAAGGACGTGGTCAGTGTACTACTTACTAGGAAATATGAGTCACCTCACACATTCTGAGGTGTTACTTGTGTTGAATGTAATTTTAATTTCTTGAGCAGAGGACAATTTCAGCAACTTTCCACAGACATGCAAAAGACGAAGCAAAAGATATTAAGCTGCATGAATGTTTGTGGCAATTTTATTTTATTTTTTCACCATAGTAAAAAGTTGTGAAACTAATATCCAGTCTCCTAGTGCATACATCTGGCCTCTGGTGCCATTAAAAAGGGATCCACTTCCATAAGGTGTTGAATTAGAATGTAATCAGCTTCACATGAATGCCAGGATACACCGAATACAGCAAAACCGTGTGAACGTTAAATATGATTCAGAAACTGATTATCACACAGAAACACAGGTCTGATGAGTATTAATGCATGCATTGAGCATCTAAAAATATCCAGCTCTGTAAGGCATTTACAGAAATGAGAGAACACTGACGCCACTGGTATGTAGTCAACAGCAAGAACAAAGAGCTTTTTTTTTTGGATCCCTGTTTCTCTGAAATAGGGATCCAACTAAAGGGGACCTACCTTACCCCTGGGGTGGACACTATGTTAATGTAATTATTTATATCTCCATGCTTAACATTTCAACTAAGAAATCAGGTTGCTCTGCAGACATTTTTTCTTACACATCATTGAAGTACAACAAGATCAACAACACAAAATGACACCACTGTAGGCATAAAACCTCTGTGTGTCTGCCAGCAGCATTTAAAGGTAGGACTCATCCGGTTAGTCTGCAGAAGAGAGACTTGAGCATCCTGCTAAGAGGTTGCAGGTAGAGGGCGATCAACTTGTGTGCAGTTTATTTTAAGTGGCATTTCCTTCAGGTGAATGCTTTCTTTAAAAAAACAAATGTAAGAGTTTTAAATGAGATATATAGCATTAGTTATATTAGTCTTGAGTTTGAAATGTCATTATTGTGAAACATATTTTTAAAGTCACCCTGTTTTTTGTCTTTTCAGGATTCAAACTCTGTGACAGATGATAATCGTTTACAAAATGTTGGCTGTCCTTTGGAAATTGAAGTTCTAATGTAAATTTCTAGTAACTCTACAGGCATCAATGTTAACTGTTCTAAGAATAATCAAGTTGACGTTTGACGTTGGTGAAATCCTCTTGAACTGCGGAGCTGTGTGACACCGCCTGCTCCCCCTAACCCTAACCCACTCAAGACGCTATTTGAAGCTCCTGCACAGTTACAATAAACAAACGATTTAACAAACCAAAGAGCAACACATCACAGGAAAGCACTTAAGAAAATCTGCTTAAATTGTTTTTAATGAAACATTTAACACAATATTTATAAGATTAATGAGGGGAAAGTATATTCTACCACTCTATACCACAAAGATAAAATGTTTTTCCTATACTTTTTAATCCCACCAGGACTTCATATTGTTCATCTTCCCATTTACTTTCTCTCAGGAGATTTCAACATGGTAACAGCAGTAGCACACTGGTGTAAATCCCAAGTGGCTGTGCCATGTGCCCAAGATTCCCAACGTACACACAAAGAAACTCAAAAACACACCAACAGAACCACGGCTGCACCTGATCAGTCCTGGGTTTCGCTGCATAGAATAACAGTAGTTGATCTGAAAACAAGCAATCATACATGTCACTAAATTATTATAGGGTCTAGTGATATGGACTTGGAATTTCATCACAGTATTGTGTGGTACTATGGTGATGATTAAAATTATGATTAAAAAGTATTTATCACTTGCTTTTTAGGTTTAGCGTTCATATCGCCTCAAACTTAATGATGCCACACACTAAAAGAAGTGTGATTTATATTGCCAAACTGCACATAGAGACTTTATTTAATCATATTTTCAAATTTACTGACATTTGTGGATGCTCTGGCGGGAAAAATGTGAGAAAATAGTTTGTCAGTGTTTTAACATTAACTGAAATCTATTGAGAACAATAAATCAAAATTCTTTTCATGACAAGAAATTTTTCACAATAAATGATATGTTAAATGCCCATCCCTAATTTATGGATGTTTTATATGAATGAGTATTGTGCTTTTTTAAGCTAAACAACTACCAAAAAAATCAAAGTCATTGGAATATTAGGAGAGTTACCAAAGGGAAATTAAGAAATTGTTGCTCTATTAAACAGAACTGCCAGCTGAACACTTATTGAACCAGTGTACAGCAAGTGTCTGCAGCACAGCATGAAGGATACAGTAAGGAACTGATTAAAATTAAACATCAGAGAGCTGCTCTTCTGCATGGCTTGGAACATAAAGTTCTACCTCCAGGTTTTCAGACACATACTGCCAATATAAGGGCTTCCCTCTGCCTTTATGTCTGAAAACAGCAGGAGTGAGGTGTTTCCGCTCTAGAGCAGAAAAAAAATGGAGATGCAGATGAGTTTTCTGCTGAGTTACAGACATCCACCATAACACCTGCAGAGCAAAAGTCTTGAAAAAATGCAAAGAATTCAAACTGTGTTCATTTAATCGTGGGTGTAAAGGAAACCAGGAGGAAAATGGGGGGTGCAAAGTAAGACGGCTTGAGGAACATCTATGAGTGGAGATGAGGACATGGATGGATGGATGGAGAGATACATACTGCTGTAGAGAGTGTCGATCCAGGAGAGCCGGGGCAGACCGTGAGCGCTCAGAGGCTCCATCCTCCTTCGCTCTCCTTCTGTCACTTTCTCCGCTTCTCTCTTACGTCCTCCGCTCTTTAATCTCGCCGCTTTTTGCAAAGAATTTCTGTTTTCTTATCCGTGATAAAAAGCCTTTGTCTGACAGGAAAAAGCCCAGAGAAGCATTTGGAGAAAACGAAAGTGAAGAGACACCCCGGGGGTCCAACAGGCTGAAGGCGAGCGAGCTGAATGAGCGCAGGAGATGTGTCTGTGTGTATGTGTGTGTGTGTGCAAAAGAAAATAAGAGGTTGGAG
This sequence comes from Alfaro cultratus, assembly GCA_903066825.1. NCBI lineage: Eukaryota > Metazoa > Chordata > Actinopteri > Cyprinodontiformes > Poeciliidae > Alfaro > Alfaro cultratus. The sequence continues at coordinate 16,056 of CAEFZX010009162.1, forward strand.
ACAAACACCACCAACCGTTGCTAGGGGAAAGGGAGAAACACTCCCTCTCTCTTTGGCTTGCTCTCTTCCATCCACCCCTCCTCTCTCTCTCGCCCTCTCTCTCGTCTCGATCCCAAATAAACGCCTCATTGGCTCCGCTCTCACACTCTCTCTTTTAAGCACAGGAACGAATTCGGAAGCAGCTGTGAAGTGAACGGTTTGTGTCACTACATGTGATGGGTAACAGAATCTCTGCTGAAGCTGAACAGCTGGTTCAAAGTAACTCAACCAACTTTCTGATACAGAGCTATTAAAAGAAATTAAGCTAAAGCTATATATGCATGAAAGTAGAATATTCGTCATGTTCTGACAAATATTAAGGAACAACACATAGAGATGTGATCTCATGCTTTAAAAACCAATACATTTACTGAAAATTTTTCTATATCCCAAACTGTAACGTACAAAATTAAACATAAACTAGAGATGTACAGATTACAAATTCTTGGCCGATCTCCAGTTTGAGGCTGATGCCAATTTAGCCAATTCTGATTTTTCTTCAAGAACTTTAGTTAAAAATTATTGAGAAATAATCCTCATTATTGTATGGTACTTATAGATTTTTAATGCTAGCAGAGGAAACATCTCATTTTGCTTTGTTAAATAGGGTTTAGCAGTTTCAAAATCAAAGACAACATGATTGGGAGTTGATGTTTTAAACTCTCTTTAGTATCTTGCATTAATGTTCTACAACTTTGTATTTGCTTTATTTAATCGTCCTCCTCTTTATGTATATTACTATGTAATGTATTGCTGGGGTCATTAATAACAGAAGCACATACGATCAGAAACTTGCACACTCACACACCCATACCAAATAAATAATGTTCTACATGAAGTCAGGAAAAGATTATGCAGATCTTACAGTTCAGAGTTAAACAGGAGATTAGCCATATTTAGCTGAACCAGAGCAAACAAGACATAAACATGTAACCAGGTCATTTGTTAGTAAAAAGGAAAATTGCATTATTACATAGCAGCCCAATTCCTATTAGTTTGATGACTAGGAAATATGACAACAGTAATATACACCCAACACACTAAGTTGAAGTATCCAATGGCATATGGCAACTCAGAGATCCTAAATATGACATACATATATTAGGGTTTTCCCAAGTGTATTATAAGCCTGGCAGGCCACCAGGCTTTACTTGTGCCCCCAGGATGGTAAGCATGACTTATTTATTTAAGTCTTTTTAAAATGTTTGCATTTTTTAAGACTTTATGGTTGGTGTTCAAGTATTAATCTTCCAATGGCACATAACTATCAAGTCATATTTTAAAATTTCCTGTCAACTTTAAACATTTTTTAACTCAAAAACGTGATGGGCTGCTGGATGAATGACTGCACTGGCACCCAACTCCTGAGCTTAGCAAGTTTTCTGGGGGAAACCTTGAATATGTTGCTATTGTAGAACTGGGACAAACCCTAATCAGTTTCATTGCAATAACATTACTTAACCTCATGCTAATCTCAGTTTGTCTGGATCAGGGAAGAGTCAGCATGCCAAAGGCTCTGAACAGCTACAACTGATGGCAGCTCAGTTTACTTGTCATTACAAAAGTACTGTGCAACATATATGAGTGACATATTTCACCACTATATCAGGACTTCCACAGAATTCACCTTTTTCATGATTAGGACATGTTTTTTTTGTTGTTGTTATTGAAACAAAGTGGGCTCATAGCTTCACCTTGGGACATTAATTCTCCGTCAAAGGTGACTGTCATATCCAAATTTGTCAATACCTCACAAGGTGCTTTACCATGAAATTTCTGCTACACTCTTTTCTTTTCATTACTTTTAAAGAAAAATAATAAACTGGTTACAAATGATTATTTCAGACAAAAACAGTGAAACTGAAATGTCACTGTTTTTGGTGGTGGCGTTATAAATTGCTTTTTTGACTTAGTCGATGCATCACAGTGCATCGAAAGCTCAAGGTCACAGCCTTTTACGGCACAAAAAATAACCAGGTGTTTTCTATCAGACAACCACTCTTTTAGTCAGTAAGAAAAACAGAGAGATGAACTGTGCAGCTCATGTCATGTTTTGAGTGAGTCTCATCTTCTGTTCCCGTGGCGACTCTCTGTACCCCACTCATCAACACAGACACATGCGGGTTGAACATATAAAGGAGCCACAACTCATGTACTGCACTACTTCTTCCTGACCGGAGAAATACCTGCATTAGAACCAAAGTAGTAGGTATAATATTTATGTGCATCCTTTGAAAAACTAAAATTATTAACAAGAAATTCAGGGCGTCATGTTCTCAGAAAAAGACCTCACGTCACCCCTTTTAATAGTTTTGAGGTTTATGAACCTCAAAGCTATAGAGAAGGGCAATTGGTGACAGGCATCATGCCAGTGGCAACAAAGCCTGACATGAACCTTTTCCCCTCAACCCTCTGTTGGGCCTGCTCCCCCCCTGCCTCCCTCCTCTCTAACCAGCAGGGGGCTGGGGGGAATGTCAGGAGGGTTTAGAGGCAGAAAAACTTCAATTAGGACACAAAGGATGACAGGAGGAACCCCAAAAACCACTCACCCCCTCCTTTCTCCTCAATCTTTGGAGGCAGCGGGGCCTGAGCACTCCTTTGTTTCACTACATATGTGCCAGCTGATGAAAACATGCACAGGGTCACCATAAGGATGATTAAAGAGTTTCTATGTAGAGGTTTAATCCTTATCTCTGCTTTTTTATTGTGGGATTATTAATGAATATAAATGTGCTATTAAGATGCACAGACATAAAGAGGTTCACACAGAGCGAGCAGACGGAGATGAAGAAGGTTGGTGAGTGGCTCTTCATCAAAAATAGATTGATCATCCAGACGTATGGCTCCTTTGTCCTAAATCTGGGACAAAAAGACGTGTTTCCCACATGCAAGTCTGATTTAGGGTTTTGAACACAAAGCTGCCAGTTTCATCCTCTAGAATGAAACTTCAAGGGCACCAGCCAAACAAAGACCTGAAACACAAACAAACCAGGCTGCAGTTAGCCTTCCTGGAGCGTCCCAAACCTACATCGATCAAAAATTAATAAGCAGTCAAGCTGTGTAGTAAAAGAGGGCCATTATGAAGTGTCTCTACAAGAGTTTGCTCCCCCCACCTTGAACACCTCGCATCGCACACTGCCAACACAATTGGCTCAGGTACCGTGGAGAGCGGCTGAAGTGATTGTCTGGTTTCAGATGTTGAGGGGGGGTAGCAGCAGAAGCATGGGGTTTTAAAATACAGCAACACACGAGTTCATTCTGAAGAAAGGTCAGCGTTCAACGATGGTCTGTCACACACTGTGTGTGTGGGCGCGCTGGCATTAAGGCAGAGGAGCTGGGAGGGATAAGATAAGTGGACTGATACAATCTTGACTTTAAGCTGTTCTTGGTTTTCATTTAGAGATAGGCTGTCACATTTTCTCAATGTCTCTGCAGTGGAATTGATTTGTTTTGAAGGACAGATAGGGCTTTCTTCTGGATTAACATGATGCATCACGCTGCAGGTCTAAATATTGTCAACGTGATTGAGTCGGGGTTTCTACTTAGAATCTTTTTTTCCTGCACCATTTACAAGAATATTTGCAATGAAAAGGAATCATGTGGATCCTTGTCCTTCTGCGTCATGTGACCTATCTGCCATGCTTAGACATCCAGAGAGCAGCTGAAACACTGGTCAATAAATTTTACAACGTTCAAAATCAATTGCTCAGGTTATGAAGACCAACTTTTTCTGGAAGTTTTATATGGCCTGAAATACATCACAAGCCAAGTTATCAACAAGTCATATCAAAATAGAATTATTAGAATGCTAACGTTAGTTTAGCACTTCACTAAAAAGTTCAGAATAAAAACAGCAGAAGCAAGACGTGAGAACGCAACAATGTCACTATGTTTGTTTAGTCACATATATCTTCAGAAACAAATAAGAAAAGATATACAGGTTTTAGATGATGCATTGTTACAACATAAATTAACGCAAGAAAGTATCTGCTGCAGTCTGTCAGGAAAGACATACTGCAGCGTCCAAAATGTCATTGGTCGACGAGTTAAGTTAATCACAATTACAATACTACTATATGTTACGTATAACCACTGGAACATGGTGTGTCACTTTTTAATTGACCTGGATCTGTATCGGTTAGCAAAAAATAAAAAAATAAAAATAAATGAGAAGTCTGCAACTTCAGGTGAAAAATAAGCATGCCTTGGTTACTGTATAGCATGATACTCCAAGACTATTGGGCTCTAAATATAGGTTGAGGTTTTACAGAAGACAATCATTTTGATCTCAGCTGATCTCATTAAAATAAGGTGTTAATGTCATGACATTGATCTAAGAGAGAAATTGGGTTCAACAAAAAAAAGCTTTTAATGAATATAAGTATTTGTTTCCATTAGTTTATTACACTGACTTTAGGAGAAAAAAGACACAACTGCACTTTGACATTTAAACTAAAATATCTCTGGTTCCTATCATGACATTTCTAGAGATAAATAAAGATTTCCTGTCAAGAGAAATCTTGACAAGAGAAATCTTGGAGGAAGTCTGTGTGATCTCTACCAGCCGACTGACACTGTGTGGGGAGGTATGTGTGTAATTAGGCAGCGCGGTGTTCCTCTAGCCAATCAGATGGCCACCCACCGCTCCTACAACCAGGATCTACCCAGATACCCTTGCCCCACAAACCACACCCACATCCACTGCTTTTTGCCCCCTTTGACATGTCAACCCCAGATAAAGGCCTGAGGGAAGATTGGGTGATGGGTGGATTGGAAACGGGGGGTTGCTCATCTCTCAGGAGATGTACTGGGGAAAACTCTGCTGCCCCCCCCCCCCCCCCGCGCCCCCTTTCATCTTCTCTCAGTTTTAAACTGGAATATTGAGAATAAAACAAACCAGCAATAAAAAAAAAGATGGTTTGCAGCTAATAAATACTTGATCCTGCTTAACCTCCACCTAAACACACACACAACATTTCAAGCATTAGAGCTTGTGTGTGTGGACTTTAGAGTATGTGGGTCAGCGTACGCAAAAAGTAGACAGCTGTGTTTCCACTTGAGTGGCTTCTAAAGAAGCACTGGTGTGAAACAGAAACCATAGTTTTAGAACCAAAAAAATCTGACATGAAGGATGTGTTTTCAAAATAATCCACAATTTTGTCACCAATAATTAATGTGCTAATGGTAATGATAGCTGTAATGCGCTGTTTAAAGAAATGCGACAATAACAAATGGATCCAGATGAAATGTTTTCACACATGTCCCTTTGTGTAGGAGGGTGTTGGCGGGGGTTGGGGGGCAGCGGCAGGGACAAGCAATGAGCATGCATTATTTAAAAGCATGGAGTGCACCATTCATAAAATGTCTGCATGTTAAATGGGAATCCCTGAATTGATCTACGGTACTGTTCTATTGATTCTGATGTTCTGTAATTATCTCTTCTTTAAGTAAAGAAGTGGGTAATACATTCTTTTACAGTCACCTCTTCACTTTATGAACTTTGGGGAAGTAGATGTCAGACACTGACAGTATCATTTATCAAATGGCTACATAACTTATTTCTTTACTTACTCATTTCTCTTGAACTGGAAATAAACTACCTACACAGAAAAAATAGAAGATTTTACATTGTTGTTTATGACAGCATTTGATCCATCCATCTCATCTGCACTGGATCCCCCTCCTTGAAGCCGTCATCACCCTATTATGCGGAACAACTTAGTCTCCCGCGGTGCCGTATGTGTTTGCTTTTCTATATTAATTCAGTCTCTGATATTTGATAAGTTAAAGTTCCCCTCAGAACTCAGTCTGTTTGTGTAAAGGATAGAGGGAGAGAGAGAGAGACGGGACAAAGGGGTTCAAAATAATCTGCGTATGTGACTAAAAGAGAGAGAGAGAGAGAGAGAGAGAGAGAGAGAAAGAGAGAGAGAGAGAGACGTGAAGCCATAGAGAGAGTATTCATCGCCTGCCAGCTGAATTCACTTTGATCTATTGAGGTCAATGTAGAAATCGTCTGAATCACACTGCGATTGGACAGACACCAGATAATAAGCGTTGCCCCCACATCACACACACACACACGAATCCTGTTGTATACACAGTCTCGTATGGTGTTTATGCTGATTACTCATCTTTCTGTTTTTCTCCATTTCACAACATGCATCCACAACAGAGAGAACAGAAAAAAGCTCCATTAAAATTCTGTTCTGTAGGCATTTGGTTATTTCAATGAACTCAAATATCATTGTTACGTTTTAAGTTTTGCAATAAATCAAAAAAAAAAAAAAAAGTTGAAATGAGAAATACATTAGGTACCACTTTCTAAGCAAAGAACTACTGCCCTCTAGTGTCTGTATTGTGTTGCAGTAACACTAGAAGTGCAAGGAAAGATTTGTGTCTGTGGTTATAAACACTGCAAACAAAAATATTAAAATTGGGGGAGAGATTTTAAGCAAGGCTCATTTATTGGATGATATAGTAATGAGGAGACGCATTACAGATATATATGACAAAATATAATATATGGGACAAAATAGTTTCATTACACTTTATAATCGACTGGAGGTTTGGATGGAGGTACGATAATAGTTTTCAAAGTGTAGTACAAATACATTTGAGGAAACTGGGGAAATTTTGGTAATTTAATGATAACCAAAAAAGCCAATTTTCAGCTTAATCGGTCCTGACCACAGGCCAGCTAACCAAAACTGATTAATTTTGTACACACATTGCTAAGTGTTACCAAATGTTGCTGAAAATAACCACCTTTTGAGTAGAAGTTACTACTGACTGAATAAGACTCAAAGTTTGTGATTTTCGCCATACATTTTAAAGCTAATAATGTATTTCTCTGGAGTGTGTAATTTCAAACACTACAGAAACTAATTGTCTGAAGGATTTATTTGGAAACAAAGTGGCAGATGTCCGAATAAACAACTTTTTACAGAGTGTTTAAATAAGTTTTATATTGACAAAGGCAGCCATATTGGATTTGAGGTTGAGATTTTTTCTTGCTTACTTGTAATTGTTACTACCAATAAGAATGGCACATTTCTTCACTTAATCATGCTGTGCAAATGGATAAGACATTATGCGCATCATCAGACATCATTATGACGCAGTAATCAAGTGGCAAAGTCCAAGTCCTGTTGTTCAATGGATTTATGTCTGTCACTATAGTGCTAACTCAGAAAATGTCCGGTAGAACTCACGCAGGAGCAACTGAGTTTGGAGGTTTACAGACTCTGTAGTTTATGCCATATTGATATTATTTTTTGCACTAACTAGTAGACAGAAACCCTCACCCCCAACCCCAGCCCCAGCCCGAAACAATGTTTTCACATATCTGTTCATTTTTGGCAACATATAAGAATTGTATGACAACTTTTTTCAAATTAGGATTAAATACACAAAGAAAATAAATATTTTATATGTCCACAAGAGGGAGTTCTACCCATTGCTTAAACATAAAGACCAGAGTCTTCTGAAGTTAGTGTGAGCTTCAGTTGCATTACTGAGGGTCTAATGTTGCAGATCAACAGTCCTCTGGTTGTGGTTTAAAAGCTAGTTGCTGTTTTATCTGTATCTGTGTGGGTTTAATGCTGCCGAGGTGCTGCTTTCTCACTTGGAACACTTCTGGAGTCCGGTGTCTCCAGAAATGAAAAACAGCACACACATACACATACACATGCACACACTGACACCTGAGAGGGGTTCAGTGCAAAAGGAGAGTAAAAGCTGCTTTGTGAAGGCACAACCGAAGGATTTTTCTATATCCACCCGTTAAAGCCGGTTTTGAGTTTGGTTACTCTCCCTAAACCATAAAGTTCTGTAAAACAGATCTAGATTTCACAGTCATTTCAAACATAATCTCCTACCAGGGTTTAAGACATGAGCAATATCGCTCTCTGCCCAGAAGAATCACATGTTCTGGCTAGAAAGGTGCTACAAGGCAAAGAGGTAAGTTAAGTTAAAAGATGGTTCTAAAGTAAAATACTTGTTATGTTTTGGAGACAGGGGAGGGTTCTGGATTATGCATGGACTGATGAGAGTCCCTCACACTGTGATGACGTTGAGTAAAAATCTCATGGTATTACAGTAGTAACATAATCACTTTTAATTATGTTACTACTGATGTTACATTGTTACATTTACAAATTCTAGATTTGTAAATATAACATTTACAAATTTTAAGTTGCTCATATTCAAAATCAGCTCATAGCTTAGCACCAATAAAACAGCTGCTTTAATTTCCAAACCTGGACATCCAACAATTTTCTCCAAAGAAAAAACAAAACAGCTGAAATTGTCTTTGATGTGAAAAGTGGAGCAGTAACAAGTGGGGGTGGGACAGTTTGAGAATGTTCCAAACTATTCTCAAACTGCTGTCTCAGTTCTGGCATAACAGAAAGAAAGTTTACTTGCCCTAGGTCCACTTAGTGGCTCTTGTATCCATTAGCAATTGTGGACAGAGACACTTGACACCCACAGCAGGTACTTAGGTGACCTGAAACACAATCAACTGCTTCCGCTCGTCTTCCATGCACTTTCACAAGCAGGAAGGCTTTTTGCAAAAGCTTTCTACTTGCAATCCAATTCTTCCTCCAACTATTCACGTTTCCTCCAACTAACATGGGGAAGTGAAAGTGGTAAGAATAGCAAAGGATGTCTTTAAGATTGTGAACCAGAGGAAACAGAGAATGGTTTCATGTTCTCAGCGCAGGTGTTTCAACAGAAAAGGCAAATGTGTCAGTGATTCCCTGGTGTAACGGTGACAACAGAAACAGCTCGGTTGAAAAAGGCCACAGAAGGGACACGGTGACAAAGTCTGAGGGAACACTTTGTCTTGTGAGACACAGGACTGTCACTAGATCTAAGTAGAACAATAAAAATCACATTTCTTTCAGTAACATGTATCAAATCTAAAAAGGCACAGAAGCTCAGGTAATCTTCTGAGTCCAGAATATTTTGGGGTTTTTTAATGCCTGAATGTAGCAGTTGTTTGAATGTGTTCACAACTTTCCCGGTCATCCCACTTATCTCTAGATTTTGCATAAATGAATAACATACTCTCAATAACAAACAGATGACTAAATGGTGAATTGCCCTTGATTTTTTTTATTACTTACCCAGGTTTGTTTTTGGGGAACTTGATTTGCTACTTTGCTGAAGCACAGCCAACTAATTATACTCAGTTACATTTTTGGGAGGAAAAAAACTAACTTTTAAATGTACTTTAGCAATTTTTTAGATGGCTACTTCTTTTACTTGTTAAAGCAGGGTTACTCTTTGTACTCTACCCCAAATATTGGGTAGAGTACAATCTTTGGGTATTTTACCCATCTCTGAACATTGGTTGAAAATCCTTGTGTGTGTGTGAGGCAACAGTTGGTTTGGGTACCAAGATCTTAGTGTGTATTTCCTCTTTCTTAGCATGACTGTAATCCAATTCCTCACTCAAAAGATACTTACATGTAATTCTGTAGACTACAGCAAAATGTTTGAGCTAGATGGATTTCAGGACAATCCTACCGTAAAATACACTGAAGCAGTTTGTTAGGAAGACCGGCACAGACTAGAATATCTGGATTCCACTGTCGCTAACTATTAGCGATCATATGAGTGGAGACTATGCATGACAACCAATCAGAAATCAGGTAAAGGAAGGTCTGAAATTTATCAACGTCATCAACAGCGTTTGCGTCAGTGTCGTCATTCACGCCCGTCTTCGTCATGGTTTGAGAGCAGAATCAGAGTGATAGCTTCTGAATCCATGTTGAAAAATGTCAAAAGTTACGTGTCCACCATAGTGTTTACTTATGCTGATCAGCTTGATTTTGTGCCTCTTGTGATGTCACCAAACCAAATCCACACAAGCAAAAAGTTAGTATTTTTCCCCTTTAGTGCACTTAAACAAACAGATGTTGTGAAACCATGTAGCTTAAAACCATAACTCGCATTTCTAAAACATGTGAGCGTGTAAATCCCTACTGTGAAGTTGTCACTTTATGATGGAAAACTTCCCAAAACTCAAGATATAAAACAAAAACAAAATGTAGTTATGCTCAAAAAGCTGCTCAACACAAAGTAAAAAAAATTCCTCTTTTTGCTGGTTAGAAAACGAGCTATGACAAGTTTGCACTCACCACAGCAATAAGAAAATGACTAGATGTTACAGCCTCAAAAGAAGCCTGATACTATGAATTCATGAGAAAAGCAAGTATTAAGGTTGCAATGGAACACTAGTAAAACATCATTAGTGTGTTAGAGCTGAACAATATTAAATTGACGCAGAATTATTATTTTTTTTAATTTCCTTTATTTATCCAGCTAAACCCCGTTGAGATCTGGATCTCATTTTCAAGGGGGATCTTGACAGAAGTCTGCAATACACAGCAACCTGGTTACAAATGTCCTTTGTTAATTAATACAGTCAAGGACTGGGCTATAAATCCATGTTTTGTATGCAAATATAATATTCTGCTCACTGCATGAAGTCTCACTGCAGTAGAAACTCAGAGCTGATACAGACTACAGCAACAAAGATGGCAAAGATTTACAGATGAGAAACAGAGTGAGCAAAATGTGGATTTTTGCCACGTGTTTATGAATAGTATTGCTATGGTTTTATTACAGCCCCAGTAAACACTGTGTTTTCTGGTGGTTTTCAGACAGTCATAAGGTTATAAGCTTAGAAAGTGCATTCAGAAATTATGGTCATAGGTAATTACAGAGTAAAATTAATAAAAGTAGTAATTGACACAAAAGGACTGAATGAAAAAGTAGCCAAGTCAGCAAAAATAATGATCGAGTCTTGAGATGTTGCTGGTAATAAACATAATTATGAGTCTAGGCTAGTGGCGACAAAGGCATGAACTTTATCTCTATTTATATCATGCTGAACAATTGCTACTGACGTACATCTAGCTGAGTCAGTCATCATAGGGTTTAAATGTGTCAGCACGCTGGTTCTTTACCCCGTTCTAAACTGAGTTAAGCACCAATCTGCTAAATAATCCACCACAGAATCCTTTGTTACTTAACAATTACCATATGAGCCAACTATGAGCAAAATATACATTTTAATCACAGTCATTGGTCTTCCTACATCAAGCTTCTGCGTGTCTGATGTGCTAATTTCATTACAACATCAACTACTACTGCTAATCATGTTCCTCATAGAGAAATACAATCAGGCAATGAATGTTTTAGGCGCCGGTTATTTTCATTAAGATCATCAAACACTGATTAGCCACAAACTGGGTGAGCAATTTGCATTCATATTTAAAAATCTGGAATGGTATAAATCCGAACTTAAACAATAGTTTTATATATCGCAAATTTATGAATGGCAGTATTGCTGCACACAACATGCATATGAGGAAGCAAGGTTTCCCCCAGAAAACTTGCTAAGCCCCGGTGGTTGGGTTGTAATCCAGTTATTCATCCAGGGGCCAAAGAGTTTTTGAGCTAAAAAATCTTTAAGGTTGACAGGAAATTTGAAAATATATCTTGATAATTATGTATTATTGAAAGATTGAAGATTAATCCCTGAACACCAACTATAAAGTCTTAAAAACAAAGAAAACTTTTTAAAAAGACTTAAGTAAATAAGCAATTCTTAGCCTGGTGGGGGCACAAGTAAAGCCTGGTGGCCCGCCAGGCTTATAATATACTGGGGGAAACCCTGACGACAAATTGTCTTAACTGGAAATAAGTACCATTTTATTAAGCACCATGCGATGAGACTCTATGCCGTAATATAAGTGCTAACATTGATTGTCAATGCAATCGAAAGTTTTAAAAGGCAGACAGTTTTAGTGTGTTTTGATCAGAAGGTTAAAACACACACCGCAACTGTGAGGTGACACGGCATCACATGACAGAAGCTTTTTTTTTTTTTTAAAAAGAGACTTTTAGCTGCTTTTCACTGCGTGGTTACAGACTACTAATGTTGCATTACTACTTTCACATGAGCAGTAATCCTGAAACAAAAGTGGATCCTCAGTAAATACATATAGATGGAGTGTAAACAGCTGCACCACCTAAAGAAGTAACAGGGAGTAGCAAACTGATGAAGACTTTACTTCACAGTCAGTCAGAGAACAATGAAGGGCTCTGTGGACCCTCATGCAGCATGCACTCTCCTGCACACCCGTCTCACTCACCACAAATTCACAGTAGGGTTTCCATGGCAGCCAAAGCCAACCCTAACCGAACTAAAGGCTGCCTCCGACTGCAGTATCAGACTTTTTTCTTCTCTTCTTAAATGTTGGATTTTTTTTTGTTTTGGTTTAAATGTGGTTTCTCATTATTAGAGGGGAGGTGGGAGGTGGTACGCAAATCGGTTAACTGACAGGAAAACCACATTTCTTTCACATACTCCTGAATCTTGCACCTGCTCATCTCTTTCTATTTTGTATGGTACGTCCATGCATAAAAACTCCAAGTTACTATGATTCATTTTGAAGCGAAGAAAAGGGGAGAGAACTTGAGGGTGGCGGAGTGAAAATTAGATCACCTCAGTCCTGCTTACAGGAAAATGAGAAGCTGTGTTTGTATAAGAGGAGTAGCTTTCAGCTCCTCTTTCTAGCTTGTCTGTGACTTTATTACAAACTCATGGGAGGTCCACGCCTCTGTTGATTTTAGAAACGAAAGGTCAGTATGTCAGAGTCCCATAAATGAGGAATTTAAGGGAAAATCAGGTGCAGATAACAAAGCTCTCTTTGAATTTACATAGTCTGGATTAAAGTTACTACTTCAACAAGCAAAAAAACATTTTTAAAATAATTACTTTCTGTATAATGTTTTATACATCAAAAAGAGAGCCTTAAGGGAAAGTGCATTTAATACTGAAAGTAAATCTTCAAACAATGTAACGGATTTCTGAGACGCGAGAGAGTGCAATGCACGACTCCCTGAATACTTGCATTCCTAGTCACAGTTTCAACACTTGATGACTGCGGCTGATGTCGTCAGAAAGCTGCAGAAACATATTGCGTCACTGGACTTTCTATGAGGTGAGCTCAAGTCCAATCTGAAACTGAATGGAGGGGATTTCTCCTATGATACAAGTACACAAAGGTCACCTGGTCAAGTTTCGTTCGCCTGAGCTGAAAAATCCCACGGTGTTTGTAGGGTAGGGGACCCCCAAGATATGGCAAGGGAAGCAAGAGTCAGAGCTCAAAATGCCAAAAAAGACAAATTTATGGGATTTTCTGATCAGTCTCTCCAGTAAGACTGCTTAGAGAATCTGCCGTGTTGTTTGTGTTAGTCCTATCTGCATCCCATTGCTGCCATCCTGAAGAGAGAGATACTTTGCGTCTTGCATTCTGATGTAGGGAGTTGCCTAAAACAACTCTCCTTTTGATCAACTGTGGCTGGCCCTCCAGATCCTAAAGGTGTACAAAAATTGAATTTTTGTCAATATTTCCAGGGTGTGATGATCCCTGAGTAGAGAAAAAGATGACATCTTCAACTATGCAGGTGGGATGTTGACCTATGAGTCAGTGAGGTCTACTCTTTTTACTTTTTCTTTATACTTTCTGTTCCCTATTCCTTCAACAGATAGATATCAGATAGGGTAAGGAAACTTTTCCAGAAGGAGTTTTGGGAAGAGTCTAGGAAATTCTCAAGTGCTCTTAAAGCTGTTAATTCATTCATTTACTATTCTGATCAAAGCCCTTTTTATTCTGATCAGTACTAGACACCAACTGTTATTTGTAGTTTATCTTTGTGTTTATCTGATTATGAGTTATGTTTCACAGCAGTAAATCCCTGTAGAGATAGATTAGTTTGGTTAATAAAGAATTTACACTTTGACTCAACAAATGTCTCCAGGTGATTTTTTTTCTTGTAGCCTCTGCATAACTTTCTCTAATCTCCAATTTAACCAATTACAATCCCAAGAAGGGTTAAACTTCTGGTCTTTTCAAATGCACAATGATTGATTGGGAAAGGAAAAGAAAATCCAACAGATGACTAATAAAACTACTCACTTAATGGTGAAATAGTGTGAAAGCTTAGCATTGATTGCCTCTTGCTTTCTTGTGATCAAAGGTGTACCTCAGGGATGAGTGCTAAGACCATTATTATTATTATTATTATTCGTCTTAGATATGAATAATCTTGATCAAAGAGTATAAAACACCAATTTTCATTTTCATCCCAATGACTCTATGATGCATTTTAATAGATGCAACATATAAACACTTCAGCAGGCACTTCATCAGTTTTCACAATCCTTCAATACTGCTCAGCACACTTTGTGCAGTTCTGAATTAGTTCTCATGCTAAAAAAAACAAACATTTATTTTGTTTTCAAACTCTAAATGAAATTCTTTAAACTTTTCTTGCTACTCTTCATGGTTTAAAGACTGAGTCAGTTTCTAATTTTAAATTCTAATGGCCCTTTAAAACTATTAATAATAACTATGTATGGTAAAACCCACTGGCTAATCAAAATGTACAGTAGTATCATGTAGAGTGTAAGAAATAAATACTACATGTGAAAATAAATGATGCATAATACTGGAAAATTCAGTATACTGTAGTGCTGAAGATTTAAGATTCAGATCCTACAGTTTTAATTTCCATCCGGATGCTTTGGGCGATTCTGTAGTAGATGCCTCACAACCAGCAGTGCCTGACCGTGTATTTCACACCTCCAACACAGCGGTATTAGTAGAAACATTCAGCACCCATCTCATCCTCAGTGCTGCAACACACACACATTCTGCCCATCTCCCATCTCCAACCATGCCGACTCATCACCAAGGCAACACGAAGACAAGACGGACAAAAAATAGTCTATTAGCCCTGAGGACTGGAAAATATGAATGCTGCAGAGGTTTGGAGCAATAGCAAGTCAGAACTGCATAGTTCTGATTATTTTTCTGAATAACACAACGTATTATATAGAAAACAAAATAATAGAATTTCTTGTAGAGTCAAATAGTCCACAAATAGTTTTGTAGATGAGATGGACAACGTTCTACTGCGTGGTTTAAAAGAAATCTTTTTCAGACAATAATTCACGTAGTAAAACGTAGTTAATGAACTCTAATGGAGTTTGCAAATGTAAAAATATTGTTCATATTGTCACTTCAGCTGATTAGATGTTTTTGCATTGTTGTTTCCATAGAAGTATTAGTAAACTTCGCATTCATGTTTAAAAAACTTGACTGAACATAGCTAGTGAGTTCTGGTTAGCTGGATAGTTGAACAAACTCATTGGTGTAGTGATGTAATCATTTCAAAATATTTACGGAAGGTTTCATTTTTCAAGCACAGTTTTTGTTTGTAAAGCTCTGAATTTGTCCAGTGATTAAAAAAACAAACAAATAAAAAATAAATTAAAAAAAACATATTGCCCATCCCAATGATTTTGTTGATAAAAAAGTAAACGGAACATTAGACTTGAGCTAGATGGATTTCAGGACAAGACTTGAGACTTGACTTGGACTCCAGGTCTGAGACTTGAATCTTAACAGTTTTTGTCTGATTTAATGAGGAATAAAAGGAAGCTGGCATGTGAGCTACAGACTGCAGCTGCTGTGTGGTTTTATTGTGAAAGGATGAATTTGATTATTAGCCAGTGATGTTGGTGGATTATAAGATGTTAATGGTTCATAAAAATCTGTTTGTTACATAAAGCTTCACAATAATGATCACAGGATAATTTCAGAATACAAATAATTTCACCTCTGACATTCTCTCACTGCCAAGCTAGAAAGACACACTCACCTGAAAATAGCAATATTTAAAAATCTCTACAATAAATCACAGCGTAACTCCACTTAAATAAAACCAACAACAAGCCAGAGCTTTTTATTTTGGTCAATGATCAAACCAAGCCAATGTTGTGAGTTTTTATGTAGTCCAAAGAGAGTGGTTTCCCCCGCTGCACATGTTATTCAAGACGGGCCCAGACCTGCCCTGAGCATAGAAACAGCAAACCCAGAAGGAAATGGGACGGTGCCTCATGCTCAACAACCAACTCTCAGGAAAAAGGGAGTGACAGAAACAGTTTTTCCTCTTCAATAACTATTTCTGTTATTGAAGAATTCAAAAACAAAACATTAGGAAGTTCAGAAGGCCATTGCGATAATAGTAATCCTTCTGGATTAAAGTGCATATGCAATCTGTGAATTTATAATTTGGGATCAATAAAACCATTTTCAGACAAAGGGGGAAAAAAAAGGAAATAATAGGTTAAAACCCGCACAGACACCAGATTATAAACAACAGAGTACTGGACAAAGAATCGGTGAAAGCATGATAAATTCAAGTAGGATTTATTTAGGGCACTACTTCCTGTGAGGCGAAATTAATGACGTTCCTACAGACATAGTTTTTGTTAATCAACCAATCCTTTCTGCAGAGTCAGACGAATGTGGCTGCTATATGTAAAATCTCCTTTCAACAGGTTTCAGCTTGCTGCGTTGATGGCGAGATAAAGGACTTCTCAGCTTTGCACTAATCATGGTTTGATTGTGCTTTTATGCATGAGAGAAAATGTATTAAAAACTTAGAGCATCAACTGAAAACAGACCACAAAATGTTCTGCCTTTGCAACTTTTTAACGTAAAAATAGGAGACATACAACTAATACAGTACAGTTTCTACTAATTTATTGTCCATTTTTTATAACTGTCCTCTCATCAAGTAATGTCAGTTTCACTGAGCCTCTTTTCTTATTTCAAATGCTGACTGAACATGTAATTCAAAATCCCAAAAAAGGTGTTCTCATTCAAGCAATGAGCAATTGTATGGTCAAAAATCTATGTATGGAAGTGCCAAAACGTTCTACAGCTGAGTATAAAAAAACTGAAGTTATTATATAATCTAGAGTTGGCACAAAGCTTCACTTATTAGAGCTAGATCAGGCCTGAAATCTAGGTGTGGAGATGGACTCACACCTGAACCCTCAGAGTCACATAAAGACAATGACAAAGTCTGCTGATCCCGTTCTCACTAAAACTTGAAAAATGCAGAACAACTCTCCAGTTCTTAAGTCCTTACAATAGTTAGTTTATAAACCACTGAATGGTTTAGCACAAAATACCTCAAAGATCTGTGGTCATATAAACCTTTCAGACCACTCAGGTTTTCTGGTTCCATGTCTACTCTGAATCTCAAGAGTCAGAGCCAAACATGGAGAAGCAGCATTCAGTTTTTATGCTCATGTAATCTGGAACAAACTTCTAGAAAATTGCAAAAATGCTGAAAAGAAAAGTTCTTTTAAATCTAGGCTAAAACCCCATTTGTTTAGTGTTGCCTTTGACTTTCCCACTTACAGTCATACCAACTGAAACATTTCAGTATGTAGTCCAACTCTCATTTCCTTTTCTATGTCAGAGCACTGTACTATTTTGCTTCAAACATCTTGCAACTTAAATGTGTTATAGAAATAAACTGTGATTGTCTTGAAAGGTAGGAGTATTTTTCCTCTTGAGCTACTTTGCTTCAGTCTGTCACATAAGGTGCATTGAAGTTTGTGATTGCAACGTGACAAAGTGTGTAAAGTTCAAAAGGGCATGAATACTTTGTAAGACACTGCAAGTTATAAAGTGTGAATGCAGTATTTCCTAAATCAAAGCCAGACATCAGAGTGTCAGAGGTCTCTGCATGGGTGCAGTGAAAAGCTGTGGGTAACTTTCAGAGCCAAGAGATACTGAACTGAGTAGTGTGTGATAGGTAAAAGGAACAGGAAACAGCCCTGTCAGCAGAACCATCCTGCTGTCGGAATGACTTGAGAACACGAAAGTCGGTAACTAAGCAAATCCACCAGTTTTACTGAGACAATCCTCTCTTGTGGGGACAACAAGAGTCCATTTTGGTTCGGCACTGATCAGCTACAGTTCTCCTGAGAGTCCAATTAGTGACTGTCCTTAACAGAAGATAGCTGAACAGGAAACAGAGTGTGGCTATGAAGCAATCAAGCAAACAGTGAATTTGGGATAAAGTGAATCAGTTTTTGTGGAAACTGATTGAGAGGGACCACAGACGGAGGCTAAAGCAATCGCCTCAGACTCACATGACCTTATGCTTGATTTCTTCCTAAGAGCCTGGCTTTTTTTGTGTGCTTGTGCACGTGTGTGTGTGTGTGCTAATATAAATGCACTACCCAGGAAAAAATAAATAAATAAGAACCAGACAACTCTTATTTGGGATTACAAAAGTCAATCTGAGGGCATTACAGGTTAGGAATTCTTGGGTTTCCATCCCACACACCCTCTATTGTTTGCGGTCAAAGCTAAAGTCCTTCCACTGATTATCCTGGCCGTCACAGCAAAGCGTCAGTATCCTGTGGGATAACAATGATGGAGCAGATTAGGAGACTAACAGTAATTGCTTTTCCTTACCTTTCCACATGTTTACAGTAAAATACAATCCCCAATCAGATCTAGGTGTAGAGAAAACGGCTCGCTGTGATTAGAGATCACTGCAAAGCTTTCCTTTCATTGTCTTTGTTTGGACAGTTTCACGTTGGAGAAACAAAGCCAGAACTTCATTGCACAATGACTTTGTTTTACATCTGCGGTACACACCATCTGACATTCTTTCAGAAAATCCAAAGTTCTATTTTGGCGTCACATTGCTTCCTGTCTTTTGCAACAGTGGAGTTGCTACCACGTTTGTCCAGCAGCCGTTCTCGTTCCACATAGAACCTTCTGGATATGTTGTAATTAGGAGAGCAATTGAAATTTAAAAAATTAAGAGATAAGCTTGCCATAATGCTCCATTAATAAAGATTATGTACTACAGCACATGTTTTATCTGCTCAGAAAGCCTTCCTCAGTCTATTCTCATGTTCATGTCAGTCACTTAATGTTGACTCATCAGATCGCAGACGGTCTTGGTCAATTTTGCCACACTTTTAAGGAAGTATCAGATTTATGCAGTGGGATTTGTCTGAATCTTGTGGTCTGATTTTTTTCCTCAGACTAACCATCTTTACGCAGAACCAGTCTCTATTTCACTGGATATTTTATATAGCTGTATGTTACAGAAAAAAACCTAGTACGAAATCATTGATTTTTGAGATGCCTGGCACCAGTTTTTATTTAGATGCACACAAGAAGCTCTGGAAAACGTTTATGAGTGAAGGTTCGCATCAGATTAGAATACAGCATTGCATCTGCAGCAAGAACTGTTCTGCACATGCAGATAGATCTTAATCGGATCAGAAACAACAGGTTGGCAGGCTGACGCCCATTCACCATTAGTCCAGGGTAACATATGGATACCAGTGTATTGTATTCCTCAGCTGGAGGTGCAATGGCGCCCACAGAAACCACCAAATAATAAACATTATATGTCATTTTGGTCCAACTTTGAAAAATTAGGAATTAGATTACAGTGATTTGTAAAAGCAAACCCCTTTAGCGTTTTCACATTTTGGCACACAAGCGCAAACTTTAATGTATTTTAAGATTTTATGTGATGGACCAACACAACACCAAAAAACACAAAATCTTTCCATGTACTTCTGTCTAGTTTCTAGTGCAAATATCTTAGTACACTTGAAATAAGATAAAACTAACTAAGAAGTAACATTTCAGCAAAATATAGGAGCTTGTTTTAAGTCAAGAATTCCTTAAGATTGATTTAATATTAATTCCACATGCAGATTTTTCACTTATAACAAGGTATTTTTTTTCCATGTTACAAGTGAAATAATCTGCTACTGGAATTTGTTTGTTTTTATCAATATTAAAGAATTGTGGACTTAAAACAAGATCCTATGTCTAGCTAAAAGTTTGCTGAAAGTTTGTTTTGTCTTATTTTAAGTGTACTAAGAAAGTACTAGGCAAAAATACTTGGTAAAATTTTGTGTTTCTGAAGTGAAAGTACCGTAGTTTATATTAATATATCATTTGCTTTTTCTACTCAGCACATGTGCAATAATAGTTTGTAGAACCACTATTTGATTCAATTCCAGTTGAGGTTTCCATCTACCAAATTTGTACATCTAGCAAATGAAAATTTATCTGAAGGATCAGTCAGACGAGCTGTAGTGCATCTGCAAATATAAATTTAAGTCTCACAACCGGATTATGGTCGGGACTTTGACTAAGCCATGCTCACACCTAAATATGTGTTCTTTTAAACCATCTCATTGTAGCGCTGGCTGTTTGTCTGGATTGTTTTTCCTGCTGAAAGGTGAATCTCCTCCCCATGTCTCAAGTCTTTTGCTCTTCACTTCATAACTACCCCCATTTTGTGTTGGTCTAAATCACATTCGTGTTTGTGAATTTAACCTGAAGAAATGTGGAAATGTTCAAGGACAGGACTATCTTTTTGCAAAGCACCAGCTGTTAATGAATGTGGTATTTTTCTCAGCCAGCATTATTAGCTTTTTGAGGATTTTCGGTCAATCTAGCGTGAATGCACTGTGTGCCCGTCAGGCTAGTAATACTAGAGTTCTGCACAGCTCACAGCACCTCACACTCTCTGCAGCCAACGTTCACACTCGTTCTGCATGTGGCAGTTTTGTGGGGTGTTTAATGTAGAGCTGCACTGACAGGATGTTACATCAATCAGCACCCACCTGACTGTGCACCAGGAAACTGAAGGGCTTTGACTCATCGGAAACGCACCATTAATACACAGCTAGATAGACAGTTGAATATGACAGACTTGTTTTTTTTACTTCAGAAACACTGCCACTTTCACACATTTCCCAGAATAATTTAAAACATTACCAGAACAGCCTCAAACTTGTTGTAAACACAGGATAAAGATCACGGTGTGTAATAGACTATTTTAGCTCTGGTTTAAGGCAATTACGTCTGGCAAAAAAAAAAAAAAAAAGCAAACAAGAAAGTTCTGGAGAGGATAGTGAGGGGAGCTGCTATCTTCCTCGAGATGTTAAAATTCACTTTATATTAGTGCATCTGTTTAATATATCTTTTACCCAGTTTTTGGAGGTCAAATTAATATATTTTTAAACCAATCCTAGATAACACCTCACTTTCTTGGAAACTATTTGCTTTACATCATTATCGTGAAGTCCATTCAAAATAAGGAAGAAGGCTAAATAAAATAGCAAAAACCAGAAAACAAACTCATCCATCAGCTGACTTCCTGTCTAAAAAGAGGTTCAGGCCTGTGTGCCTGACAGCTGGGAATATGATGATGGGAGGAACAAGTGACATGGTGGTGGCCTTGTAAAAACTATTTGCAACCGATAAGCTTTTTCCATTTAGTCACATCACAACGATGAGATTCAGTGCATTTCATTAGACCGCCATAAAGCCGCCTTTTTTTTTTAATAAATAAAAATCTGATAAGTGTGGCATGAATTTGTGTGCTATCAATTCATGCAACTCCACTATGCCTCCTGGCTGCCGCTGTAATTAATGCTCTCCTTGTCCAGTCTTATCAGTTTAGGTGGACAACCACGTCTTGAAAGTTTTGACGTCTTCACCAATCTATTTTCGGATGATTAAAACAATAAATTAAAGATGCATTAAACTTCTCCTGGTTGTCTAGTGATCGCATTGGACTTTATTCAGACGCATCAGAGGAGTGGGTGTATGGATACAAATCCAGGCCACACTTTTCAGATGTTTGATTAACTAAAAAAAGTTTTTCCACTTCCAAATAATGCAACATTTATCACATTAAAAAAAGTGAAAAATATAATATAGTAAAATGGGAAATGAGGAAAACCTCAAGGGGTGTGAATGTTTTTTCAAGGCAGCGTTTACAATAAGATGATAAGAGCAGGATGCAATAACTATGAGATATATTTCAATGTGAACACTAAACAATAAATCTGTGACTGCGCTGATTTTAATACTCTTTTGCTGAAGCATCAAATCATTGGCAGCATGGCAGATAGATTACCTGCAGAGGAGGAGTCGTCGTGGTCGGAGCTCAGGTAGCCGTCACTCCTTCTGTCAGGTGTGCTGCAGCCGGAGCCGCGGGAGGCTCTGCGGGGAACATGCGGGAAGGACGGAGACAGCCTGCCGTCATCGGAGTCAAAGTCTCTGCTGTGGCGGAAAGGCCGCAGATTCTCCCTGCAGATGACCGGCGTCCGCTGGTTGTCCTTGCCGACGCTCTTCGGCGTCAACAAGTTATTCCGGACGAAATTCTCGTTCAGCTCCGCATCCTCGTATTCTCGGTCGCTGTCCTCCTCCTCGTTGTCATTGGCGGCCTTGTCCCCCCTCCTGGGTTTCTGCGGCGGGACGGGGATGGGGACGTACTTACCTGTCCTGCCGATGAACCTGCCGCGTTCTCGGCCGTAGGAGATGGGCGTGTTGGCCGCCGCTCTGGGCTTAAAGACCCCGGAGTCGGACGCCTTGGTCCTCTCTCCGCCGCCGCCTTCATCCTCTCGCCGCAGCGGCTTTCTAACATTCCTCATCTTAGGAACGGCGAACGTTTCTGCGTTGAAGTTTTCATCTTTTCCTTCGAACCTCTCCGGGTCGTTTCTCTTCTGCTGGGCCACGGTGGTCTGCAGGTATATCACCTTGAATTTCTCCTCCGCGAGAGCCTTCTGGAGCGTCTTCAGGTTGGCTTTACACGACTCCAGCTCCGACTCGATGTCCTCCACGGAGCTCAGGTCCATTCGGGGGACCTCAGCGTCGGGGAACTCGTTCCTCCAGTGTTTCGCGAATTCCTCCTGCTCCCACATTGTGATGTTCAGGCGGCCGATAGAGAGAGAGAAATGCTGGAGCTAACTGTCTTCGCCGTCAGTTAGCGGTAAATCTGTCGCATACACCCACCTTCCTCTCGACACCTCCTTTTATTTAAAGGAACAAAAATTATTTACTGGCGTTGGTGACTTGATATCTTTCAGACCCTCTTCATCCCTCCGCAGACTGTAAGTCAGGCTGAAGACGCGTCGGCTCGGAGATGCGGTTAACAAGTTTGTCACTGTGCTGAAAAGTTTCGAGACTTCCTGTTTCCAGCCGTGGTGCCTTCAAGTACTGTTGGAACAAATTTAATCTATCGCATCTAAGTGCTACGATTTGCTACTGTCACTGAGATTTCCGGAGGATTAATGACGGAAGGAGAAGCATACACATTTGTTTCAAAAATCTAGAAAAAAAACGCTTTATCTCCTCTGTTCATGTTGGTCCCTTTTTTTTTTTTTTTTTTTACACTTAATTTCTTTCTTATCTTCTGGTTGTTGTTTTTTGGACTTTGAGTCTGTAATAAAATCTATCTATCTATCTATCTATCTATCTATCTATCTATCTATCTATCTATCTATCTATCTATCTATCATTTTATTATTTGTTAATTTTTACTATTTACATTAATATTATAATCATAATTGGGGCCTGCCCTTAGCGATGCATAAGGAGAGCAGTGAGTCACTGCCTCCACGCATTGCATGTCAGGCACCTATTGTTCTACACCTAATAGAACGCCTCTTTATTATTATTAACTTCTTCTTCCGTGGACGTTAATGCGGCTCGTACCGCTGGTGCCCACCGACAAAAGTGGTATCAAAACGTGTGGCTCTGCCCCGGCATTGGAGCTATTATTTTTAGTGGGATTCGGAGTTGCGATGGCGACGTAAAAAGCGAAAAACAAGCAAAATTTCCAACTGCCGAAACGCAGAGTCTAACTGACGTTTCGTTAGAGTGTGGGACGGAGGGCCATTTTGACCCCAAATACATTTTGAAATCGGCGTCACGCCCGCAAATATCGCCCTATCGGTATCAAAGTCGGTCATGACATTGATACGCATGCCTGCTTTGTTAAAATGTTTTTGAAATTTCTCTAGGGCTTACGGTTTTCTGTCAAGGTGCTTCAGAGCGAAATCATGCGCCGGGGTAACTGACGCTCTCAGCTATTCATTTTCATACTTTTCTGAAAAATTTCAGAGCTCAGCGCACACCATGTTTCTCCCATCGCTGCTATTACTGTGAGTGAGCTACAGATATGAATCGCGGTACTATCGGAGACGACAAATTGCCCTCTCATATGCTTCAAACGGTTTTCCAATACGTATCACGGTTACTGAACGGGAAGCATGTGTTCGGACTGCTTTTTTCCTAAAAACTGACTGGGTGTCTCACAAAGATAGAATTCTTTTTCCACATCTCTGTCTCACACACACGACAGTTAGCAGAGGATCCATTACCATAGCAACGGAACACAGAAGGGCAGAGCAGCTGATTAGGACTACAAAAAACGCATCACTGTAGTTCTAACTATGGCAGAACTCTCAGGAATGAGCTGGCCTTTAGAATTACTAATATTTTGGCCATTTTATAACTGACTTTAACCAACCATTGTTACACACAGGATTAGTGTGGCAATTTTAAATTAGTCCAAATGAAAATTTCAAAATAAAAGACTACACAATTTTTACATCAGGTAATTGCTCTTTTGGGCATTATATAACTGATTTAACCCAATAACTCTTACACTTTTGATTAGATTGGCAATTTAATATTAAGCTTACTGAAAATGTCAAAATAAAAGCCTTGACATTTTTTTATATCATGTCATTGTTCTTTTGGCCTATATATAACTGACTTAACTGAACCAGTGTTACACATGGGATTATAGTGTTGCCATTTAATATGAAGCTTACTGAAAATTTCAAAATAAAAGCCTTCATATTCTTGTCAGGTTAGTGCACCGCCATAGGTGGTGCAATAATATTAGCCTGCAATATCTTTTTCTCTCAGGTTAGGGCAGTGTCTAACCTGAGAGCATTAGCATTAACCTTTTACCTTAAATAAGGTATTAGCAATTTCTCTTACTTATTAGCCATGTTTAGTATACTGAATGGAGTAAGTCAATTACAGACAACATGCTAGTGATGCCCCACATGCTACTGACAGTATTCAAGCTAACATTAGCATTTTGGCTAATTTTAGCTTATACACTAATTTTAACATACTGAATAGTGCAAGTCCATGTTAGTCAACATGCTTGAGACTCTCCACAGGCTATTGACTACCATTTAGCTAAAGTTAGCATTGATGCTAATTTTTAGCATCAGAACGCTGGGTCCAAACCGACGGGTACACTTCGGCAGGCCCCAGTTAAATATCTTCAGGAATTTTCTAGTAGTTATATTATCCTCCTGTTGTTATATTAAGTTGTCATCCTGTTTGTTAAAAATGTTACATTTTAATCTTTTACCGCACAGTGCGTATATTGCAAAAAATAAAATAAATTTTTTTTTAAATCCGACACTGTTTCAATGCAACATTAGCTGTTTATGAAGTGGATTGGGGTATTTTTAGTCAACCTTTAACTGTCTGTGTTCACTTCATAAAGTAAGCTTGCTTCCGGAGTTACAGGGAGTGCTGGAAAAAAGGTTAATCCTTCAGTTCGAAGGCATCGTAGCATTAAGTATATCTAGTTCTTGTTCTTTTTTGATATGCTTTATTTTATGTTATGCTTTTTTTTAGTAGTAGTTATAGTAACATGTTCCAAATCATTATTAAGTAACAAAATTCATAATGGTAGTGGATATTTATGACGTACATTTTAGTAGAGATTCAAAAACACTTTCACTGTAAATGCTGTATTTTGACTGTCAATGTTTGTTTTGTTTTGCTCTGCTGTTTATTGTCATTTTACTACTGTTTAATGGATTAATCATCAATTAGCTCTTTCTCTAGCTTCCTTTGTCAGTGTGTGGATTAGAAGCTGAACAGTTTGGCAATCACTAATGTACTGGAAAAACTGATTTTTAGGAGTTATTCCTAAAAATACTTAATCCAGCATTTGTTTAAAGATATTGAGTATTTCTTCTTCTCTAGTAATTTGATGGGTTTAGATCCAGGGCAAGTACAATGTTATATTGGGGCTGTATTAATGTTTGATTTGTGGGGCATTCCTACTACCAGCGATCATCACCATAAAGTCACACTCCTCTTTAAGTTATCCGTGTTTGCATGTTTTAAAACCGATGTGTGATTAACATAATGAGCAAGCAACCAAATGCATTTTGCTAGACTCACATTAAATTTAAATGATTTCTCTATCATCCAGATTTATCCACATGTTAGCTGATGTCACAGACATGGATAAATTAGGGAATTCATGCATTTGGTTGCCAAAACAACCCCTGCATTTTCAGCAGCGCGCTGCCAACTTGTTTTTGTGCAGAGCAGAAATGTAAAAGGGAGGCTAAAACAGACTCTTACATAACTCTCCTTCCGTCCAGCTGGTGGTTTCAGCATTTTCGCTGAAAAGGAGAGAAGTCTTGAAGCGACTGTAATCAGAAGAGAAGCATAACTGCTGCCACTGCAAGAGGGTTTTTACACACATTTTAACCACAACAGGTGCATGTCAGAACTCTATGCAGATAATTACTTCCTCATTCCCATGTCTGCACTGAGTTTTACTACCAAAAAAAAAAAAAAAGAAAAAGAAATGAAAACGGTGCCGAGACATGGTCAGTATGCTCCCACTTCCTCTCTCTTTGGCATACCAGACAAACACTGACTTGGCACTCACTGGTTTGAGATTTTATAAATTAAGCAAAGGAATAAATCTAGCTTTACCTTGTAAGCCTTATGTTTATCATGCCGATAAACATAATTTCTACAATACAGAAGGGAGCACAGCTAACCACCAGTTCTGTAATTCTAGCCGCCGATCCATGCAGCTGCATCCAGACACCAACAATTTGATAAGCTGCCAAGCAGCATTCTTCCAGTAAAACAGATGTAATGTCACATATCGAGGAGGCACACAGTGGAAGCAGGGATGTTTAAAGTGCACATTTGGATCCCTGCCAAGAACTTAAAGATCGTGTTCCTCTCAATATCTATTGATCGGGTGTTGTTGTTGTCATCCAAGTCCTGACCGGATTACAGTGATTAATGCAGCGACTGAACAGGCAGAGACCAACAGGTGGTTGTGCATTTACATTTCTACTTCCATGCCAGATTATAGGAAATGAGTGAACTATCATGAGAGATGCACACGTTGGAATGCAGAAGGTCTTCTTCATAATTAGCGGTCAGTAAAACAGAAGTTAAAAATGCTTGCTCAGTGTGGCATTCACATCAAAAGCGTGGCAAAGATGAGTGGACCAATACTCTAGAATAGTTGAAAAACTGCAGGCTTTTATTGAGTTCATTAAATACCATGATGTAAAGTATTTATTGAGAACCAAGTGAAATATAGATGTTTTCCATCCGAGACGTTGCTCAACTGTTTCAGTGCCATTCCCCTCGGCTCCCTTCACCTGCATTTTCTGGATTCCAGAAATGTTAAGTGATAATGACAGATGTGGAAAACAATGTTCTCATACACTGTAATCATAGTATTTGCTGTCATTGTACGTAATTATGCTTGAGCCAGACTGTAGCTCCTACATGCTGGGATTTAAAAAAAACACGCCATTTATCTTCTTGGCTACAAAGGAAGATGAGATTAAATTAGAAATACACTTTGTGACATGTCAATGTTATAGCACTGTTTATTTGTTGAAGCACAGCAGATTCCTTGCTGGATTTGTCATTAAAAAAATTGAGCAAAAGTAAAAATGATTTCTCATTAGTTTTAAGATAAGTAAAAAGAACTGGGGTGCTGTGGAGGGGCAGGGGTTACGCACAACCCACATAAGGAGGCCTTACTCGGCCATCGCAGGTTTGAGTCCCGACCTATTGACCTTTGCTGCATGTTTTCCCTCTCTCTCTTTACCTACTTTCCTGTCTTAGCACTTTGAAATAAAGGCCACTAGAGCCAAAATAAAACCCTGGAAATAGATAAATCAATAAAAACTTTCCAAATCAGCATTTTATTTATTCAGACTTATCTGATTTTTCTAGAATGATGTTCTGGAATAAGTGGCAGCGAATTGGAGTAGTTACATTAGATCTGATTTTTTTTTTTTTTTGTAAAAAAAAAATAAAAAATCAATTAATAAAAATTGGTCATGTTTTTTATTTTGGGCTTTGCTTTTCTGGAGAATTATTCACTCTAATTTTGCATGCTGTGCAGGTGGAAGAATTTTTACTTTTCTTTCTTACTTCCGGATAGCGGCTATAATGTATAACCATGGCAACAATGTCATTTTGGGGGTTTTTTTATAACCAAGAGCTGACTGGCACCGAAACGACCCAAATTCTCTCTTCCATCGATTGTAATGGAAATTTTGTGAAAAACAGTTCGTTAAAAAATTTTTTAAAAACCACAGCATAAATTGGCTTCAACTTTCATAAATAATGACAGTGAGCAATCTGATGTTTTTTTAAACACTTGAAAATGTATTTTCCTCTTCCTCGTGACTGCACCAGCTTTTGGCTCAAGTTGCACCCTTGAGATAATGTCCATCTACCAATGCTTCAGATTAGTCTATCAGAGTGCATCGTCGTTGGATTTTAAACTGTGGTTTCATGTCGCCCTCTTGTGGTGGGAGGTGATATCTTCCCTTGGAGCTTCAAAGAAAAACAAACGACTACACGCTGATGTAATACATTTATTGAAAGGATAATTGTCACAGTACTTTACTGTATAATATAAATGGTGCTCATAGAAATATTGCTGATTTGAAAAACGACCAACACAAGACAAAGACGCACAAGACATTAAAAACGTCAGACAGCACCATGACTTCTAGAAAACACTTAAAATCAAACATACATAAATAGACATATCAAAAAATACACGTTAATGTAATTACAAAACACGTCTCTCACCATCAATGGAGCGTAAAAGGAAGATCTCATGTACCATCTCTCAAAATAACCTCTTTTGGATTGACATGTTTTACACAAAGTCTTCACTAAATTTGCTGTGTTGAGTTTCTCTGGAAACCCCCCGAATAAGGCAACAATAGGGCAGCACCACAGATGCAATACTGGAGTTAAAGGTAGGTAGAATCAAAGGCCACACATAGCACACCCCAATAGATCTTACAAACACGTTTCCAGCAGGAGACAACAGTTCTGGGTCAGAGGTCGTAGGTGTTGGTCTTCCATGGCCTTCCTGAGCAGCAGTAGGAAACTCAAAGAGTGTGTTTGGAATGTTTAATAAGCCAACAGTAATGAGGCCTGGCCTTTAAAACACTAATAAAAGTTCAGTTCATTTAATGTAAATAAATGGACAGTATCATAAATACTTAGCTTAATAGGTGAATTTTTGCATAGTTAATTGATTTTTCTGATATTAAAAAGATAAAAATGAAATCAGAATGTTACTTTGCACAGAGCATTTTGATTTGCAACCTGTGCAAAATCTACTAACATATCTCTGCAGGGTTTTGTTGTTTTATTGTTTTTTTTTTGTTTTCTGCCTTTCCGGAGAACATTTCATGCTTTCCTGATGGCACTCGCAGCCAAGGTTTCTCGCCTGGTGGTCACAAACGCCTGTTGTTTCTCGTAGTAGGCGGCCTCATTAATAAAAGTGGGATAAACGGTGCTGGAGCCTTGGTAGTGGATGGACTTCCCGTCAAACGTTTGGAACATTGGGTCACCGGGGTTCAGCGGCTCCCAGTCACAGTCCTGAAACAACAACAAACAATGGCCAGTGGGGAAGTAATTCGTCTGTGCTGCTAAAGATATATATATATGTATATATATATATACACACACACACTTTCACATCAACTAAAAGTTTAATTTCCTCCTTCCAAATAACAGAAAGCAATCCCAATGAACTTGAAGGCAGCTATACAGTGAATATCAAAGTATTCACCTCTCGGATGATGACGAATTTGGTCAGTCACTTTAAAAGGGGTGAATATCTATGCAATTGCTTATTTTATGTCACACGTTTCTATTTAATTGTCAATATTTTTGCAGAAATCAGTTTTTTTGATAATTGTTTTGTCAAAAAGGGGAAATTTTGTTGATTATGATTAATTTGTAGAAGCAATGAAAAGAGTATATCATCCAAGGAAATTAATACTTTTTACTGGCACAGTCTGTTTGCCTTCAGCCATTTACCTGCAGGTTGGGGTGAACCATGGCAATAATGTTCCCATTGGCATCTCTGGGGTAGTCCATCCTCTCCAAGACCCGGAAGACTTCCACCGTACATGGAGAAAACTCCATTCCTGGCCGACACACAAGAGACACACTCTGTGTTTATGACAGAATCGGACAAATTAATGGGTCTGATTGTGACACAAGATACAGCATCTTGAGCTAGGAAGAAAAGAAACCAATGTAGACTAAAGTGTTCATTTGGTTTGACCTTCAGTCAAATGTCAATGTATTTTCTTGGACCAACACAACGTAGCACACAACTGCAAAATGGAGCAAATCTCTTATTGTTTCCCTCATTCTGCACACAAATCATCATAATATGTCATTGACAATAAAGTTGAAGTTGAAAGTTGAAGTTGAATTATTTTGTAGACAACTATAAACTTTATCAAAATTCTGTCCTACGTTTGAAGAAAAATAAGTCAAAGGAAAAACCACAAAAACACCGAAAGGTCAAGAGTTTGACGACGTGACAAACTCAAACAAAACAAATATCGGTATCAGTACCGGTATTGGGTGTATTAGTTTGGTATCAAATCAATACCAAAACATGAAGTATCGCATGCCTCAGGTTTGCAGTTGAGACATACTATCCAGTCAACTTTCAGATGCTGGATTGAACAAGTTCCTTATCTTATAATCTACTCCTGCTTTAAACTTCTCTGTAACGTTTTCTCTGACCCATCTGCTTTGTTCCTTGGTTTTCATGACGATGTTTGTTCTCCAATGAATCTCCAACGAGGCCTTCACAGAACAGATGTGAAGTTTAAGTTAACATGTGACTGCTGAAAGGAACTGGATTTTATGTAAGGGTATCAGAGAAAAGGGGAAACAGAAATGCACACCATTTCTGTTTTTCAGAATTTTATTCCTAAAATATTATGAAAACCATGTTTTTTTTGTTTGTTTTTTTTTTACACTTGGCAATGTGGAATAAAGGCAAATTTTAAGGGTTGTTGTTCCTGAGATGTACAAGTCCATAAGATGTGTTAGTAATGCATTTCAATCAAGGCCAAAGGAACCACGAGTACTGATGCCTCAGCCACACTTTTACCCAGTGTCCTCATGGAGTAAGGTGCTCTTTTCAGCTGTGATGGAAGGATTCCTTAAAACCAAGTCGAGGCGTTCGGCTTCAATGCGGCGGAACATCGATTCATCATTATGCTGGGGCATTCATTATTATGCTGGGGCATTCATTAGCGCCGGTGTGGTCCCGCGACAGAAGGTTACCGCAACATTGGCAGCCGCGCTCTCACGACACGGAAAGCAACCGGCTCCCAACAAGCGGGCCCATTCAACAGCAGGACAGTCAGAGGAGACCAACAGGCTGCAACTGGGTCTTGGCACAGGCAGCTGGGCTTATGTAAAGGGAAGGAAAGCACAGCGTTCAGTGCCTTCAGGGGGAGGAGAGAGCAGAGCGGCGGATTGACGAGCCAGATGAGAAGAAGTTTAGAGATGAGTCAGCTTCATGGGCAGTTATTTTATTACAAAATGTTTCTTTTTCTAGAACAAAGATGATTTATCACTGAGTCATTGAAAGGTAAGTTATTTATTTATTTTTTTTTAATAAACCGTATGACAACTTACGTTTACATGAGCTTCTGTTTTAGCCCAACAGTCACAGTTTAGTAAACACAAAGTCTTACGTCATCAGAGTTTGTCAGCATAACAGAGTGGCTTCAAAAGCTCTACCTTCGTTAAAGAGAGAGATGAAGTCCAGGGCATGTTTCAGGATGACCCTCATAGCTTCAAAGATGTTACTTCTTAAAACCCCTTGAGGCTGAGGACCCACTTCCATTCCTGCAACGAAACAATCCAAAAGCTTGACGTTATTAAGAATCATCAGATGCTTCACACAGGAGCAGGTCACAGATAGCAGAGACACCTATTTGCATAAAGCAGAGGGAATTTATCTCTTATGAACAGTTATTCACTGTGAAAATGACAGTCAGTAATTTGGGGATTTATTGGAATCATTCCTTTTTCAGGTGGAATTATAATGCAAACCAATTTCAAGGATTTTTAAAAACAAGAATTGGGCGCAAAATGACGCTACAGGTAAAAATCTAACATACGGCCTCAAAAGTATCTGTGTACCTCCCAATAATTAGCTAAATGGGTTTTTTTTGTTGTTGTTGTTTTTACCAAGGTGAAAAGAAACTATGTGGTTTAACAAAAAAGGACCTGGCGTTTTTCTGCCTTAAAATTTGACAACTTTTCTTATCAAAAATGGTAGATGTGATCAAAATGGAAATTGTGAAAGGTTAAAAAGAAAAATTATTAAAAAGCTCAGAATCCTTACAATGTCGACCAATAATGATGACTATACGTACAAATGAATGTCAGACTGGAAGTACATTGACAAATAAATCACTTCAAAAGTTTCAGTTATTTCACTGCTCCTTGATACTAACCTTGATTATACATCGTAAAGTATTTGAAAGAGCAGAGAAAATCCCTGGAGAGTCAGAGACTCACCAACAGGGTGCTTGGCCACAGAGCGAGAGGTGGAATATTTCAGCAGAGGGTGTTCATTCAGGAGAACAAGACAACTAGCAGGAGCGAAGGCTTTCTGTAAAAACAAAAAACAACAAGAACGTCATATAAAAAAAAAAGCTTTTATGACAAAGACTTATGCAACACAGTCAAATGTTTTAGGTTTCTGCTTGACAAAGTGGAAAACTACATCAGAGCCAATTCCTGTAGGAGCAAACATGACACATACAGTGCTGTGAAACGGTGTGTGCTCTCATTTTGGGTTTTCATTAGTTAGCTAGCAAGTGTGCCTGTATTTTGACATATACAGCTCACTAGCAAATGTCTTGATTCTTTTTTTTTTTTTTTTAATCAAATGTAACTCAAATAAATACAAAGAGCCCAAACTACAAACTACTTATTTTTAGCCATTCAGGTCTACGTAACCAGAAGAGTTCATGGTTCCCTTAATTACTACTTCAGGTCCTCAAGTAGCAATGCAGCACCAGACTAGCACATCCAAAAGGTTTTGGAATAAAAAATATATGTATTTTTTTTGTGGATAGATTGTGGATAGTAAAACTGAACTGCGAAGATTGTTTTTAACCACAGAGAGATTAGTGTAAGAAAATCTTCTGCAATAACTCTCCCAAAAGCATGCAGAGAAAGATTCACATAGATTCTTAGTGACCATGTTGCCCATCTGCTTAAATTCTCCTTAGAAGAGTCGAAACAACACAACAAGAAACTGTCCGCCGTTCTCAAACCAGCGGCGTGGATTTAACTGAGCACATCAGGCAGGAGGTAAATATAGAAAGGCTTTGCAGCATAGCCATGCATAAGCTGCAAAAAGCCTTTAAGAACGTATGTCAAAAAAAGTACAAGAATTTTGGATGCATTTTATGTAATCTGATTTTAGTGATAACTACTTTGGATTCATGCAACAACATTTTCTGTGTATAAAACAGTCGATTCAACCCTTTTAATTACGTTTTGGATTTTTCTTGCTTGTCTCAGCAATGTTTCTCCTGCATCAAAAAGAACTGCTTTTATTTTTTAGGATTTTTCAAAGATAGCAGAATGAACTCTAAATGTTTCCCAATTACTGAAAAATGAAGGAATAAAATATTCTTTCCAGTGAAATACTGAGTGTTATAACACTCCAGATTCCTTAGTCATATAACAAAGCTTTGTGGTAATAATTAATGGTTGTTTTCTAGCTAAAACTGCCATTTTGTAGCTCTCTGGTGAGATGTCTTTATTCCTTTATATGTTGTTTAAAAGAGCACTGCCTTTTTCACTAGAACAACTAAGCTAACAAATAATGTCTTCCCTAGCAACATCATGGTTAAAAGACTTTATTAAAAGCAGAACAAGCACCAAGCAGCTCTAATTGTTAATTTTTTTTAAAAAAACAATCTTTTTTTTTCTCAGGCTAGTGCCAGCACATACCAGCCAAAGTTTATTAGTTTTACTTGGTTAATCCTTCACGTAGCCTTTCCTCCCCAACACGGTAAAGCTAAGCAGGTCATTTTATTAGTAACGTATTCTAACTGGATCTGATTATAGACCACAAGTCTTAGTAAATCACTGACTGGAAACGTAAAGAGAACCAGCGACTCCTTGTCTTCATAGTTCTCTCTTTTTCTTTTTTTTTTTTTACACAATTTAGCCCATAATAAAAAAACGTTTTCCAAATGTACAACTCACAAGAGGAATCATCTCAGTGGTAAAATGTTCTCTGCACCCATTAATTTAATTGTATTTTATTAGGATTTAATGTGATAGACGAACGCAAACAATTGTACGGTGTGAGAAACAAGATAAGCGATTTTCTACATTTTTCACAAATATCCCAAAAAATGTAGCATGCTATTATATTTAGCTCCCTAAACACTGATAATTAAAATAAAACACGCTGTTAACAAGCATAACCCTGAAGCTCTGCAACCATCTCAGATTTTTGCAGCCTCTAATCTACTCCTGTCCAGCAGCATGATGCTGCTACCATAGTGATTTTTCACAACACCATTGTGCTTAATGTTTGGTTTTCTACCGCAGGCGGCTTTTGCATGCAGGTCAGAAACTTTTGATTTTGGTCTCGTCTAACCAGAGTACCTTCCTCTACATATACTCTTCGTCTTTACGCGATTTGTTTAGCAAGCTACAAATTGGGATTATTTTGACTTTCTTTCAGCAGTTGTTTTATTTCTGACACTTCATAAGGATTCTTCTACCTGAGCTTTATTATATAAAACCCCCATATAACATGTAGTTTGTACAACTTTGTTGCAGTAACAAAAATGTGAAAAATAGCGTTGTAAGTAACTGTATGTCCTTTCTTCAAACTAACATCCTAAAGGTCGACTTAAAACTGCCGCGAGAGACCATCACCTTTATGTAATTCATCATCTGCAGATTGAAGGCGTCTTTGGAGCTCTCCAGGATCAGAGTGCAGCCCATGTTGGACGTGGTGTTGTGGAGGTCGAAGATGACGTCGTAGGCCTCGGCGCTCCCTTTGGGTCCGAACATCCTGTTGATCTCCTGGGCCCTCTGCACCTCGTAGGGCAGCTCGTCGCCTCCTGTTGCGCTGTACGACACAAACGGTGTCAAATGTTGAGGCTTCAAAGGTAGAAACAGCAGCAGGTTTGACGGACAATTTGTTTAAAATAAGATGTCTGCACTGTGCAGATGTGGCTTCAGTGTACACACACAGGGATCTCGCTTGTGAAAATCAGTTGTGGATCCATCAGGACGGAAGAATAAAGGCTCATTTTCATGGTCTTGTGTGTTCGGACCAAAGTATCTGCGAGTTTGTTTTCAGGTTAAACTCCCAGCGAACGTGCTTCTCTCTCAACTTCAATCGGCTCGTTCTAATGCATTTCAAAAACAAAAACTGGTCTGGAAAACTCTCTAAACCACGGGAGTTTGTTTGTTTTGTTTTTTTAAGGAAAAGGGCCTCTGCAGTCCACATTCTCTCACCCACATCGCATATGGCCCTGGGACGCCGTTTTCTCCAAATATCAGCACGCTGTGGAGAAACGTGGACTCCAGCACATACGGGTTCGCAGCTGAGAGACGCGCAGGTGCTGAGTTTGAGGAAAAGTAGAGCTGTCAGAGAATTTGTTTTTAATGAGCTGTTTTTAGAAGAGCTTCAAAGTGCCTCATCTCCTTCAGAGGGGACAAACAGGATGGCAGCTGCATAGTTTTAAAATTAACCATTGTATCTCTCACATAATTTGAAGATAAATGACATTTATAGGAAGAAAAAAACAAACAAAACTTAGACAAGACATGATGTGGAAAGATTTGCTCGGATATTTATGTGAACAATAGCGCCTTCACCTAACCCGTAAAAAATGTAATCCTCAGACTATGATCAATGTTGAACCTTTTCTAGTATTTATCCCATATTCAAATAGTCAGAAACACTAGCCAAACTTTAAAACTACATGGAAGTCTATGTATTAATTGTTACTATATCAACAACACTTTGATTATCTAAGCGAATCCATGTACAAATTCTGCATATTTCTTTTTACTGAGGTGCATATTGCATCATATGAATTAGTGCTTTCTTAAGTATGAAAATAACGTCTCCTGCAAGGCACAATATAGTCATGTGTGTTTGAGAAGTAAACATTGTAGATCCATGTGTGTGTCCAAAGTTTCCCTGGAATGTTTAAGCCTGAAATATGTACCAAAGGTTAGTGGCCAGGGTAAACACAGTGCTGTGAATAAGTCCTTCTCCTGGTTTTGCTCATTGAAACGTTTCAGATCAGACAAATTTTAACGTCAGATAAGAGAAAATAAACACATGAACAACTACAAAAACACATTTTCAAATTATGATTTTGTTAAGGAAAGAAAGCCATCCAACCCAATCTGGCACTTTTGTTAAAAAAAAAAAGCATAAATTGTCTCCTTCTCTAACAACATGAAGTAGGTGAAAAATATTCAAAACAAAGTGTCCAATTGGATGGACAAAGTCATTTAAATTCATCAATCTGGAAACGGCTGCAAAACTATACCTAAAATTGTTTATCTCTGAGACTTTTAGCAAAATATTCTGTTGATTTAACTTTTTGGAAGGTGTGTTTCATGTAAAGCTAACCTGTAATGTCAGAAAAAGAACCACACTGACAGTGATGGCAGTTTATGGCCTATAGTTGCTTTGCTTCTCTACACCCTTTAAATGTTATCGTGACTGATCACGTCAAACATGGTGGTGGTAGTATGAGGATCTGGGGTTGCTTTGCTACTTTAGGACCTGACTTTTCTAAATTGATGAAAAGTCACTCCCAGAAAACCGTTAAGTAGAACATCTAGTCATTAGTTTCCCAAGCACACTCAGGTTGTGCAACAGGAGAGTCATCCAAAACACATCGAGTCTGCTTCTGAATGGTTACAAAAGACAAAATTTAAAGTGACCTAGTCAAAGCCTGGATATGAACCCCTATTAGAAGCTGTAGTGTGGGCTTTAACAAGCCGTTCATACTGGAAAACCCTCAGTGAGTAAAAGTCAGATATATGAACAGTTGAAGGCAGCTGATGAAGGGAGCAACTTTCACCAAGCACCATGCTATACCACAAAAACAAAATATTACAAAGTATTTTTGTCTATTTTTCTTAAAACTACAATTATCTTATTCCATTTAAAATAAGGATAATAATATTGATTTGGAAAATTATTACATGGTATTTTTCCCTGCTATAAAGTGAAAAAAATCTGCCAGTGGAACTACTACATTTTGAACAATGCTCAAGAATTACTGACTTAAAACAAGCTAGTACATCTTGCTGAAAACTTACTTGTAAGATAGTTTGTGTTATTTTAAGTCTAATGAGATATTTGCACTGGAAATTAGACAAAAAAATACTTGGTAAGATTTTGTGTTTTCGCAATGTACAACACAGCAGAATAGATGGGACGGCTGTGGCCAATCGGTGTGACAAACCAGGTGCTGTTTTTTCTATCCAAAACTGAGCGGCTCGCGCGTCGCTCGTGCACGGAGCCTGCACGAGCGTTTGCGTAATAGCCTACCCCTGTTCTTGACAGAAAGCGACAGCTCAAACGGCTCGGTATCATTGCGCAGCTCGGTCACGTTCCGCTCACGTTGCTCCTGCAGGGTGTCTGGGAGTCAGCCGCTGCCCGGCCAAGGAGGAAGGAGACGCGGGAGGAGGGGACACGCCGCTCCGCTGTTATTGGCTACTGGACACAAACACCAACCTATGATGCCAACATGCTGATGCTCATCCACGTGACGTGACAGAGAAAGGACTGTAGGTACAAGACTTGGGTGACCTTTGCGATATACAGTGAAAGTTATGTTACAATGTGCCTCCTAGCCCCGCGCGCGCCTGTTTTGTACGCCATTCATACACTTCCTGTTGCGTAAGTGCGTTCAAACGTCTTATAAAACAGAATAAACCAAGTCTAACCCGCTACTGGAGTCATTAGGGCATTTCGTGGATCTCTGACGCAAAGTTTCAACAGCAGAATCCCGTGCAGTCTCATCATCCAGCGGCCACCTGCCCCAGTGTTTGTTTACCTGAGGTTCTCCTGAGTGAAGGCTCGGTTCAGGTCCGTGTCCACGTATCTAACGCACTTCTCCACAGCCTTCGGGTTCGTGATGAAGGGCTTGATCTCCAGTCCCTTCCTTTGGATCTCAGCGCCGTTCTGCACCCACAGATTAACAAGTGTCACGCCGGACATTTCGTTCCCGTGAGTCCCTCCGAAGATCGCCACTCTCCTGGCCGCGTCGAACCGCGCCGTGTTGTTGTTGTTGCTGCTGCTGCCATTGGACATGACTGGAAGGTGGGAGCCGCTGCCGAGCGGTGTGTGTGCGTGGACGCTGCTGACACGCTGGTCTCTCTGTGGTTGGAAAGTTTCCAGCCGGAGCAGCGCAGACTCGCCGTTTTAAATCCTCTGTTGGGGTTGCGTGTTGACGTCACGAGCGTGCTCGGCCCGCGACCTCTTCAGTCAGCTGTTACTGTGTGGACAGTGGCGGCTGTAGCGTGAATGGCGCCCCGGGCCACACCCACTCACATTGCCATCCCAAACACAACAAAACACTCATTTTCTAAGCTAAACAAGCAGAAAAAGCTAGATGAAAATTATTAGACAAAGATAAAATTGAAACAGGTAAAGGATAATGGCACTATGCATAGCCGGATTTACCAGAATAAAGGCCTCTATTCTGGAGACGTTTTGGTGCCTAATCCCAACAAAATAAATAAATAATAATCCGCTATGCAAATTACAGGGCATTAATAGTTAGCAAGTACAAATCTTTTCGGCTCAAAGTTGGCCCCCCAAAAAATTATAATTTAATTTTTTTTTGTGCTGTTGCAATTAATAATTCATAAAAACACCACATGTGAAAAGAGCCCACCACTTAAATATGAGGCGCAATTGTTTTTGTAAAACATTAACAGCATATTTTTTGTGTCCCCCAGAAAAGGGACGTAGGCCATTCCTAAAGTCTGGCCCAGGCACTTTGTAAGTTTCTGATTAGTTCATTTCCATCTTTTGTGTCAATACCTTTCAAAATGCTGGTTAATGTTAGGAGAGAGTTACTATCCACTGTGAAGCAAAACTCGTATCAACACGACCTGAAAATCCAATCAGGCAGAAAGAAGCAAACGCCAAAAAGATGTCCTGATGAAAGTTAGAGTTGAAGTGTTTGTCCATAATGGCTTATGTTAGAAGGGAAAAAAAGGGAGAAGCCTCCAAGCCTGACGATTTCTCTTTTATTAGAATAATAGTTTTTATAAAAATTGTTTACATTTTTGTATATTATGTCTTTCTTTAAAAAATAATTGAGAACTATTCTGGTGTAAAAGTGCTTTGATAAAAAATTAAATATATAAAAAAAACTTAAATCAGAACCCAAAAGCTTTTAAATTTCAACATTGTGACCGTAAAAAAAAGGTTTACAGCTCACAATAAAATAAATAAACCGTATGACATCATGATCTATCTGGTCAGCTGTTTAAGTCTGAGAGAAAGACATTATCTGGATTATAAAGTCTTCTTTTTGCATGACGCCTTCTTTTCCTCACCACACAGCGAGAGCAAGACGTCTCGAGTTCTGCTGGAAATGTTTTAGATGATGTTGCGTTAAACTTAGAACCAGCTCCAGGACTTGTTCTGTCCTCCTCATCCGGGACCTCCTGTCTGCTTTTCTTCTTCTTTATCTTCTTCACAACCACCGCTTCTTCGGTTTGAGATTGCTCAACGCTCTCCAAACTTTCCGTGACCCTTTCAATTCTCTTGTGTTTCTCTTTA
Organism: Alfaro cultratus; assembly: GCA_903066825.1. Lineage (NCBI taxonomy): Eukaryota > Metazoa > Chordata > Actinopteri > Cyprinodontiformes > Poeciliidae > Alfaro > Alfaro cultratus. The sequence goes on from CAEFZX010009162.1 coordinate 55,785, forward strand.
TTCTTGACCAGAGCTCCAGATGTTTCCTCCAGCTCCCTTTCCTCACTAACGGGGACAGTTGCTGACCTCTTCTTCTTTTTCTTCTTGCCACCTTTTGATTCTTGCAAATGTTCAGAAACGTCTGCTGATTCGGCGACTAACTCGCCAGCGCTGACCTCAGGCTTTTCAGCGCAGCCCTCATGAGCAGATGGAGACTGTTCCTCATCATCAGCAGAAAAGACGGAAGGGATCCTTTTCTTTTTCTTTTTGCGCACAAGCTCCGAATAGTCACCAGAGGCCAACAAGTCCTCTGAGTTACTTACGCTGATATCATCCTTCATTTTCTTCTTCTTCTTGGTCTCCAGCTCAATATCTTGACTGTCTTTTGGAGTTTTCTCTACACTTTCATCTTCTTCCGCAAGTCCGACTTGGTCAGACACGTGTTTCTTTTTCTTCCTTTTATGAACAAAGTCTGTACTTTCTGGCACGGTCAAGGAATCGTTTGATAAGTGCACATCTGTCTGATTGTCATTAGGCGACTGGCTCTTCTTCTTTTTGTGCTTTTTTCTTTTAAACCCACTGGATTCCAGCATTTCCTGAAAAACTTCACCATTATTTGAATGATCTATTGCCTTTGGGTGTTCTGTTGTTGTTTGGTCCAGATCTGAAGAGTCTTTTTTCTTTTTCTTCCTTTTCTTTGGGACATGTAGGTCATTCGTCGCAGACTCAGCAGCTTTGTTGGTCTTTAAAGAGTCTGTACCAACATTTCCAGTTTCACACACCACAACAAAATCCTCCTCCTTCTGCTGGTCTAATTGTTCATCCGCCTCCTGTCCGAGATATTGGTTTTCAAGTTTCTTTTTCTTCTTCTTTTTCTTCTTCTCCACTGCTTCAGTGATAATCAGGTTTGCAGAGGGATCAGTCTGATGACTCCCGGCTCCCTCTAGACTCTGATCTTTTCCTTCCTCTACACATTTGTCATCTTCTCTTTCCTTGTTTTTCTTCTTCCTCTTCTTTACCTTGATTGTTCTGCACTCTATATCATTATCTCGTACACTGGTTTGTTCGTCCGCCCCAGTATGAGGGTCTGTTGCTTCTCTGTCGCTCTGCTCTGCACTCAGACCCCGGCTTGTGCCATCGCTTTCGTTACCAAGCATCTGTTCATTTTCTTCAGGAATAAGATCACTTGCTCTACTTTCTTTTCCTGGACGTCTGCTCTTCTTTCCCTCTTCAGTTTCAGCAGGGAGGTTTCCAGACGTTGACACTCGTTTATCAACCGACTCCGTCTCTTCCGAGATTTCATCTGACTTTTTTGTTTTTGAAGACGACCCCCCCCTCGACGAGGGTGTCCACATTTCTTCTTCTTCACGTTTCTTCTTCTTTGTCTTCTTCTCCATACAAGGAGCTTCCACTGCTTCAGTGATAATCAGGTTTGCAGAGGGATCAGTCTGATGACTCCCGGCTCCCTCTAGACTCTGATCTTTTTCTTCCTCTACACATTTGTCATCTTCTCTTTCCTTGTTCTTCTTCTTCCTCTTCTTTACCTTGATTGTTCTGCACTCTATATCATTATCTCGTACACCGGTTTGTTCGTCCGCCCCATTATGAGGGTCTGTTGCTTCTCTGATGCTCTGCTTTGCACTCAGACCCTGGCTTGTGGCATCAGTTTCGTTACCAAGCATCTGTTCATTTTCTTCAGGAATAAGATCACTTGCTCTACTTTCTTTTCCTGGAGATCTGCTCTTCTTTCCCTTTTCAGTTTCAGTAGGGAGGTTTCCAGACGTTGACACTCGTTTATCAACTGACTCCGTCTCTTCCGAGATTTCATTGGACCCCTTTGTTTTCGAAGAGGATGCCCCTCTCAACGAGGGTATCCGCGTCGATATTTTGCATGTCATTATTCCCAGTCCTCCCTGTGACTTGGGTGCAGCATTGTCGTGATCTTCATTGTGTTGCGTTTCTTCACTGTATCTCTTTCTGGGATTGTACCAAAGTTGGGAGTTCTTTGTTTTTGACACCACAAAGAGCTTTTTATCCTGTGAGTTGACAAAATTTGTATGTTTTCCTCAAGAAGAACTTTTACAAGCTTTCTTTTTTCTTCCTTAGAAGTTGGCAGCACACTCACCACCACTCTGATGTCTTCATTTTCTGTAGTTTCGTCTTCCTCTCTAAAACAGAAGAGCGGGACAACATTACGCTCTTTAGCGCTGCTCTACGGCCAGAATGAAAGTATAGGACCATTGCACAACTGCTTCATAATCAAGAAACATTATTTAATTTCCAGCATTACTTTCTGACATGTAAGGGTGTTAACACTGATCTGGTGATCAACACTCAAGAGAAATTTATGGTTTGGGTAAAACTTCTACAAAAACTATTTACTTTCTTGGTTGACGTATATCCAAATCTGCTCTCTTTCTATACAGGTCATCAAAACATAATAAAAGAGTATTTCACCAACATTTGAATTAAAAAAAAAACAATCCTCAAAACACCAGATGATCCTTTGACTTTTTAAAAATATTTAAATAATATATTTTTTGCCATTTAAAATCTTAAGAGGGGTTAAGGTAATTACCTTTTACCTGACCAGAACTGCACCTGATCTGATCTGCAAAATTTCATGGGTTAAATGTCTTTATATGCGAGCCCTTTTTAATGTTTTTAAGGAACTTTGCAAAAACAAGTCTTATGACACTAACCTCATTCATCTGCCTTTGACTAACAGCACTATTATTCAAAGGTATGTCTAAACTCCTCACTCATATAGAAGGTAATGTGTTTTCTATGCCTCTTCAACAACATTTTGTTTGACAGTTTTAAGTGTATGTACATGTTTTAAATGCGCTAGTTTGGTTAAACAAACTTACTCTGACATTGGCGATATGGGCTCTCCGTCCTCGTCCGCAGTTGGTAAAGACAGCAGCAGACCTTCTCCTGTTTGGTAGCTGTCCCAAAGCTGCTCCGTACATCTGAAGTAACCTCCCATGGCGTAATACTGCAATCAAAATGCATGTGCACCATTTTTTAAGTCTTCACCATAAGGAAAAGGGCATTTAAGTTTTCTTTTTGTGGTCGTACATGAAGTTTTCTGTTCTGATAATATGGTAACCTAGTCATCATTCTCTCCTTGAGGAGATGAAAGGTGAACTTTGGTGTTGTGCAGCTTTTCTTCTTCTGCTGCTTCCTGTCTTCTGGATGTTCCTCCTCAGAGGTGGATGCGTCGTATTCATCTTCTGGTGAGTCTCTGCGGGCCCTGAAGTTTGATCTCCGGTTTGAGCGCCTCCGTCGTTGAGGCGCACATTTCTGAGTGATGAACAAGCTGTCCCCTGAATCACTGCAAACACACAGACACTTTCAATAAGGTGCATCAGACTCACTCCGGCAACTGGAGGAGCATCGTTTTAGTTTTTACCTGTTTGTATCCTGTCCACTGTGCTGCTTCGGAGAGGGCGTCAAATGATTTGATATTTCCTGCGCATCATCAGGAGGAGAGTTTACCAACATCATGTCACCTGGCTGAGCTACCAGGTTATCTGGGAGAACACAAGAAGAAGAAGGAAGTGCTTCTGACATCGTGTTAGAAGCGACTTAGAGAGGAATCACGACAACTGCAGATGCAGACGGAAAAGCACCTGAACGTAGCATTGAGTTTGTTTGATGAAGACAAACAGCGGCACCAAAGCAGCGGTGAGTGGAAAACGCGTGCACGGATAAACCAGGGAAGTGTTTAAACATTAGCAAAGTGACGAACTTAGCGTCACATGAGCGTCCGGGTCGCGCGTTAACTTCACCGCCATATTGTGAGTGGCAGTTTTGTCGCCTCACAGTAGAAAGCTAAAAAAAAAAAAAAGAAAAGAAAGAAAAACAGTACTCTAGTAAGAACACTGCTTTGACATGTTTTTACTCTAGCAAAAGTAAAAAGTCCAAGAAATTACTCAAGTAAAAATGCATTTGGTAAAAAAAAAAAAAAAGAAGTTGCTCAAGTAATAACTTAATAATGAGTTGATTTTTTAGTATACAATTCTGGGCAAATTTTGGTATTTTAAAGACTGAAATGAAATCATTAATACAAATAAATAGCACTGGTAGTATTTTGATCAGGTGGGTGGACACTTTGTCTGGGGTTCTCCACTGGTATTCGAAGCCAGTAATGTGGTGCTTCCTCATCCTCCTCTTCGTCAGAGTCATCTGTATTTGAGTGCAATACAGCATGTCTGGTCTGAAGGGCATTTGAATTATTTTTGGCTTGAGAGCTTAAAATATATTTGGTCATCTGAATACATCCATATTGAATTATATAACTAATAGCATGATTTAGTC
>CAEFZX010009164.1:0-30453 GCA_903066825.1 Alfaro cultratus
TTTTATTGTAGTATTTGAAAGTTTAAAAATTGTCCTCTGTAGTGGACATTTGTAGTTATTTCCTCTGTTTTGTTCTGGGTTTTTCTTCTGTTGATTGTTTTAAATGAAAAGAAAGGAACTCATTCTCAGATGCAGAGAGAATTGTACTGTTGATTATTGATGGATGGCTGCACATTGGCGCAGTTGGTAGCACTGATGCCTTGCAGCAAGAAGGTCTTGGGTTCAGTTCCCGGCCCAGGGTCTTTCTGCATGGAGTTTGCATGTTCTCCCTGTGCATGCGTGGGTTCTCTCCGGCTTCCTCCCACAGTCCAAAAACATGACTTAAACATGGTTAATAGGTCTTTCTAAATTCTCCCTAGAGTTCATGGTTGTTTGTCCTGTTTGTCTCTGCCTGGAGACAAACTGGCGACCTGTCCAGGGTGTACCCTCGCCCGGAACGTCAGCTGGAAATAGGCACCAGCACCTCCCGACCCCACTAGGGACAAGGGTGTAAGAAAATGGATGGATAGATTATTGATCTAGACTCAGATATTGAGCTGTCTGATGAAGAAGGTGAAGATGCAATGTTTCAGGCAGAAGCAGAGGAAGTTCAGAGAGCTCTGAGGATGAAATTCAAATAGGGCAAGCAAATGCAGAGTCAGATGAAGCAAGACAGTCCACATCTCAGTCCAGTAGCACAGGAATTGCTATGATACTCACACTAATATTTATGTTAGTGATGATGGACAGTTTTGTCAATGTGAAATTGTTGATGTTTGGATATTTTCTTTGGGCAAACTGGTTGCCAATTTCAAATGTATGGAGTTCCGATGTCCACTGTAGTGGACACATAATATTTCAAAAATAAAAACTTTTTTTCCCAAAAAAATATTTTCAGTATTCTAATAACCTTACAAAGATTGTGGAATAAAAAAAAAGGTGATTGGACAATATTTTTTTTCCTGGTAGTCAGTTAAGTTGTCTAAAATTGGCAAAGACGCGTAAAACGCGTCTGACCAATCTCATGCAAGACGTCATTTTAAAAAGAGAGAGAGGGAAAAAAACACTCTCTCTGTCTTCAGTGCAATGATAATCTAGTAGATGGCAGAATCCAAGTCTCAAATTGTATACAATAGGGTTTTTGGGTAAGTGTTGATCATGGTATAGAAAAATAGAGACCACAGAAACTTATGTATCATTTATGACAAAAATGGCAATATAGTGTTAGAAGAAGAGGGAAAAGTGAAAATACCTAAGGAAAATTGGGAAAAAAAGGGTCAGGGGTTAGGGTTAATACACAAATACATCAGACGTCTACTGGGACAAACTCATGGTGAGAATTTGGATAGAAGAATGTGGTGAAATGTTTTGTGACACCAGCTCAAAAACAAAGAGACTTGTTGGAGACTCTATGGTACTGCTAAAGCCAATCACTACCATATTTTTTTAACGTCATAAACATTGACATATTTGGCTCAAACATTCCTTCAAAGTGGGAGATCAAACACTCACCAGCCACTTTATTAGGTACACCTTGCTAGTACCATGTTGGACCCCCTTTTGTCTTCAGAATTGCCTTCGTGGAATAGATTCAACAAAGTACTAGAAATATTCCTCAGTCTGGTCCTTATTGACATGATAGCATCAGGCAGTTGCTGCAGATTTGTCGGCTGCACATCCAAGATGCAAATCTCCCGTTCCACTACATCCCAGAGGTTCTCTACTGGATTGAGATCTGGTGACTGTGGAGGCCATTCGAGCTCAGTGAACTCATTGTTGTGACCAAGAAACCAGTCTGAGATGATTCATGTTTTATGACATGGTGCGTTATCCTGCTGGAAGTATCCATCAGAAGATGGGCACACTGAGGTCATAAAGACATGGACATGGTCAGCAACAATACTGAGGTAGGTTGTGGTGTTAACACAATGCTCAATTGGTACTAATGAACCCAAAGTGTGCCAGGAAAATATCCCCCACACCACTGCACCACCACCAGCCTGAACCGTTGATACAAGGCAGGATGGATCCATGCTTTCATGTTGTGGTTTTCTGCTGCTGTAGCCCATCCGCCTCAAGGTTCGATATGTGTTGTGTGTTCAGAGATGCTCTTTTGGATTGGACATTCCTGGATGGAGGGATTTCTGTTTCAATTTTGCTAGGAATATGTTGAAGAAATATGGTGTATTTCCTCCTACAGTCCACAAAAGAATTGTGAGATCAATGACCGTGATTCTGACTTGATAATGGAAGTGAGAATGGAGAGGAGTTTGTTTAACTGGCTTCTGTAAAGGACTTGCAAGCTGTCCACGAGTTATCCTGCCCCTTCTCAGTGGCATCTGAAATAGACTGCTGGCTCTTGGTGGCCAACTCCATCAAATGACCATATAGTAGTAATCTGTATGTCTCTTATATTTAATTCTGAGTAAGGTTTTGAAGTCTTGTAGTGACTGTAATCCCACAGTCACATATTCTTTAAACAATTGCTCACTGTGGGGAGTATATGATATCTAGTATGAGCTGATGCTTTCTAGTATGAATGAGGAAAATGTCCTTGAGGAGTGTGCATGTTGGAGAGGTCATTTGCTGCTGCTTGTGTATTCTCTGTTGGTCAGCCACAAAAGGTAATTTGAGTCACTGTTTAGCATTGGAGGGAGGCAATATTTGCTTTGGGTGATTGCATTTTTTGACTGATGCGGTCCCTTCTGAGGTTTTCTGCAGTGTGTCTGTGCATGAGAGCATATGAATGTATTAGACTACGGTATGGAAGCCTTTGGAAAATTTTAATATTTCTTTCATTGTTTATTGTTGGTTATTTGTATTCATTTAACTCATACCTGTTTCACTAAAAGAAAAAAAGAAGAAACCTAAAAGCAATGAAAGTCTGAAAAGGAAGTGTTTTCGTATGACAACATGTGCATAGCAGGTTGTAAGGAACTGCATTTGCATCACCGCTCCCTTATGAACAGTTCTTGTGTCGTCAAAACGAGATATTTGAATAGATTTCCCACCCTTTTAGTATTCTTTGCCATATGTGCACCAACGTACTATAAAGCAACCTGTTCAGCAAATATCACAGTGACCAAAGCAGAGTAGGCATCAGCCAGCATTAGCACCTAGACACTGTTAAAGCCAAGTGTCCAGCTCTGGCTCTAAGTTATAGCTCATTCAAATGATGTGTTCACATCATTAAGCTTCTATTGGGAAGACAATATTTAGATTTATGAAGTGGTTTGGTAAACCACAGATGGACTGTTTGAGAAAGCAAAATAACAGAAGAAATAATAAATCAGACTAAACTTTTCCTTTTCATTCATTTCAGTTAGGATTCCTGATGCCTAACCCCAGGAATCATTGAGCAAAGGGCACAGAGTATAAAGGTCGCCACTCTATTACAGGGCATCACAGAAACACACAGGACAAAAACTTTGAAGACACACACATAGGGACAGATACGATTAACCAGTTCACCTATCAGTCATGTTTTTAAACTGTGGGAGGAAGATTGAGTACCTGACAGGAACCCAAAGAGAGAACTTGCAAACCTGAAAAACAGTGGGCTGTGCAGACCCTCTAAAATGATATCTTTGTTAAATGGTAAAATAATGAGGGAATTATTTTAGATGAGTAACGCTCAAAATGGAGTACCCAAAATTTCAGCCAGAACACAATAGTAAAACACTGAATGGTTTACTGAGAATATGAATGTGTGGGAACGGGAAACCACCAACAGCAGGACCAGGCACCACTGAGGACAGAGAATAATCTTGATGTCAAGAGCTCAAAAGGAAAGCCATTAACCTTCTCAAAATCCGTGGAAAACAGGGACAGAATCTTGCGACACTATGGTGAGTAGGCAGTGGGAAGGTGTCGTCTCTGGGAGTGTTGGTTGCTGTGAACAGAACACCTCAGTTGGATTGTGGTGACTGATCCAGAGCAAAAACTCTGGTAGCACAGTGGTCTTATCCAAGGGTCAGGCAAGAATCAGGAGTCAGGGCACAGAAACAGGTAATGCACATGAAGGCAATCTCAGGTTGAGAGATCCAGGGACAAGGCAGAAGGCAGGAGTCGAGAGGCAGAAACAGGGACATATCTAGATAACAGAAGCAAGTGGACTGGGCAAGGAAAGACAGGGAAAATCCAAAAGACAAAACATAGTCATGAACGTGATCAGGCAAAGAAGGAAATGCTGGATATCTACTCATTCCTGGGCTTTAAAACATCTGGAACCGTCTGCCTGCCAGAGAGCTAAATATAACTGCAGGAGAACAGGTAGATGACTTGAGCATGATTTCACTGCAGCAGAGCAGCATGCAGGTGGACCAGATGAGCTTGATTGCAAAGGTGAGAGAGCTTAGTGGGATAACAGAGTAAGCAGATGGGCTAGAATCATAACAAGATGATTATCTAGATTCAGAAGTTCCCATCAGTTTCCTTAGTCTTAAGTACAATTGTCTTTTAAACTATAAGACTTTGGTGAAACAATTTGAGTATCTTATTGGTAGCTTCTATCTATAGTTAGTTGGACTTTTTGGTCAATTCCTCCTGACACAACTGATGTATGTATGTATGTATGTATGTATGTATGTATGTATGTATGTATGTATGTATGTATGTATGTATGTATGTATGTATGCATGATTCAGGTTTGTAGACCACCTTGCTCACATGCATCTTTTCAGCTTTGCCCATAAAGGCATCTCAATCGGGGCTTTATATTGTCCCATTTGAAATATCGACTTTGTTGTCCTTAAGTCATTTTGTCAATAATTTGGCAGTTATTGTTTGTTTGAAATATTTTAGAGTTGAGATGTTTTTTTTCAGGTTTGCAAGTTTCTCAATCACATTGGTCATTATGAAACACAAATTGTATTTTCTGTATTCAAGTGTAGTTTCAGTTAACATATCACCCAGACCCCCAGTCATTATGAGATGTTCCATTCATTAATCCATCCATCCATCCATTTCCTTCCGCTTATCCGGGGTCGGGTCGCAGGGGTAGCAGCTTCAGAAAGGAGGCCCAGACTTCCCTCTCCCCAGCCACTTCTTCCAGCTATTCCGGGAGAACCCCAAGGCGTTCCCAGGCCAGCCGAGAGACATAGTCCCTCCAGCGTGTCCTGGGTCGTCCCTGGGGTCTCCTCCCCGTGGGACGTGCCCGGAACACCTCACCAGGGAGGCGTCCAGGAGGCATCCTAACCAGATGCTTGAGCCACCTCAACTGGCTCCTCTCGATGTGGAGGAACAGCGGCTCTACTCTGAGTCCCTCCCGGATGACCAAGCTTCTCACTTTATCTCTAAGGGAGAACCCAGCCACCCCCTTTGGAGAAAACCCATTTTGGCCGCTTGTATCCGTGATCTCGTTCTTTCGGTCATGACCCAAAGCTCATGACCATAGATGAGGGTGGGAACGTAGATCGACCGGTAAATCGAGAGCTTCGCTTTTTGACTCGGCTCTCTCTTCACCACGACGGACCATTAAATCGCCCGCTTCACGGCAGATGCTGTGCCAATCCGTCTGTTGATCTCCCACTCCCTTCTGAGATGTTCTGTTCCTAATTATGTCACAATAGAAAATGATTGGTTCTGCAACTGCAGGTATCACTTTTTAGTGTTCTTTCGTTACCTAATATGAGACAAATCTGTGAAAAAAATTAAGCTCCTCTGCCTTTGCCTTATGGAATTCCTGTCATCTACACAAATACACTGTTTTACATCCCCAAGGCAGTCTGAAGGTAGGAGGGGGAATGTAACAAATGACCAGGGAATGAAGAGGCAAAACTGGGAGGATATAGTTAATGTTTTATTTAAAGCAAAAATAATTCAGGAAGAATCTTGAGGGTGGAAGGGAAAAACCTGGGAGAGACTATGACCCTCATAGCTTCATAAACAAGGCCCCACTCAGGTGCAAACCTGCAACAAAGGAATAAATGGACACACTTTCCCTTCAATATACCAGCTTCTATCAAACCACCCCAAAACTACAGCCCACATCCTACCCAGTTGGTCAATAGGCCCTGAGATTAGTTCCCCGCCTAGCTTTATACTCTGCTCATTAAGAGGCAGAGTGGAACCAGCTGTGCTTGCTTAAGCTGCAGGAGCTCAGCAGCAACCTGAAATGGGGAAACATACATGCAGTCACCACTCCACGTAACAACTGCTACCAGTCAAAGTCAAAAACAACCGAACATAACCAGGAGGAAGTCTTAGCACTGTCAATTGCCCATGTGTGTGCTGCTCACATCTTCCCCCATACTCTCTGCTACACTACAGGTGGTTCACCATAAGAGAATCTGGCATGAATTCTCAGGCTGGTTAGCATGACCAGAATAATGGCAGAAAAAAAAAATATTCTGAACCGTTTAGTTCAGATTCTTTATTATAAGGAACTGATACTAAGTTGTTTTTCCACCGTTAACACATTTAGGAGTTGTAGTTCTGTGGGCGCAAATGCCTTGTTGATGCCAGAGGTCAGAGGAGAATGGCCAGACTGGTCTGAGCTGCTAGAACGGGCAACAGTGATTCAAATAACCACTCATTACAACCGAGGAATGCAGAAGAGCATCTCTGAGAGCACAACACGTCAAACATTGAGGTGGATGGGCTACAGCAGCAGAAGACCACACCAGGTGCCACTACTGTCAGCTAAGAACAGGAAACTGAGGCTACAATTCACACAGGCTCACCAAAATTGGACAACAGAAGATTGGAAAAACGTTGCCTGGTCTGATGAGTCTCTATTTCTGCTGTGACATTCAGATGGTAGGGTCAGAGTTTGGCGTTGTGTTATCAGGCCACTGTGCAGTGAGTGCTACATTGAAAATGAGTTGACTTTTTTTTCCTACCAAATTCATTTTGTTACATTACAGCATTTCAGTGTAGACATTTTGGCGTTTTGGTCAGATTTTATCATATAACAAAGCAAAGTAGTGTAATTTAAAATATTGAGTTTCTTATTGAGAAAGTGCTGAATAATATTGTAGTGGTATTTGATCATAAAATACCACTATCTATGTGGAATTTCTATATTATTTAACCAAAAAAATATAGATATTCCAGTGCACAACATGACTTGTTTTGCACTATGGAGTTAAAATGTCTGTGGAAATCTGCATGGAAGCACAGCTTGTAGATAAATACCTTTTGTCATGACAGGAACCCTTGCTGGACAGAACACCTGCTCTGGCAACCGATTTGCCTGTTCTATTTTAACTGTGTTCTGTGGCCCTTGGTTTTCACACTTCATGCCTTGCTTTGATTCCAGGTCATCTTCTGTGTTTGTGGTAGCAAATGATTCATCTGACATGCTGGATTCTTGCAGCATGTCAGATGAATGCTGAACTCACTAAATGCATTGAAAGCAGATAGTGGTGAACAGAGGCACCATATAGGAGAAAAAAGTTAGAACAATTCCAAGGGCCCTTGACTGACACGGGGGCCCCACAAAAAATTATTATTTTATATATAGAGAAATAGAGTAAAAACATTTTATGACCTTTGGGACCCTGTCAATAATAAACACTTACTGGGTTTTTCTGACCTTTTAGGTTGTTTTTTTCTGATCTGTTGGATCAGATCCTCATCTTGATCTGCAGTTAGCTGCCTAGCCCATAAGTGTTACACAAGGATCTGACAAGGAAACACAGACAGGTGGGATTAAATACACAAGGAGGAATCAAGGAAACAGGACACAGGTGGGATCAGTCAAGAGACACTGGAACTAAATTGACTAGAAAACAAACAAACCTAAATCCTTACACTGGTAATGTATACATTGTTTTGTGCTCTTTGCACAGCACCTAAAGGACCGTGAGGACTGGGTTTGTTCATTATTATGGGGTGTTGTTTTTTTTCTCAATAATTGTTTTTTTTTATTATTTTCAGTAACTCTGGTATGTTTGTATATTTGTAATGAAAATCCTTCAATAAATATATTAAACATTAAATATACTTTAATGTTGCAATGTTATGTTGTATGCCACACAATACTGTAACTTGACTGAACATTTATTTGCCTTACCTGTTTCAACGTCCTCCTTTGTTACTAATGTTTGTGAAAAAGATTCCAATTTTTGCACATTCAGCTGTGTCTGTTTCCAGAACTTTCCTCTCTTCTTCCTCTGCGCCAGTCTTACTTTTCATCTTTTAAACACCATTGACTGAGAGCAAAAGACATGTTATGTCAGGAGAAATAAAGGAAAGCCAGTGCTATGACTGCAAACTGGCACGTTAAAAAATAATTACTGATTAGCAGATATAATTCAAATGTAATTGAGTAAAATATTTTACTCAAAATGTACTCAAGTAAAAGTAAAAGTTCAGGTTTTGTAAACTACTTTAAAAGGTACAAAGTACAGATAAGTTATTCTTAATTACAGTAAAGCACATAAATGTTACTTTCTGCCACTGACAGTCCTACTTAATACTGAGAATAAGCAGAAAGCTGAATTATTATTGCATAGCTGTTTTACTGTGCACACTAATACTGACAGTTCTCTGGGTCATGCAATAATATTAACAAAAAAGACAGTAACATTGCTTGTTAATGTTTTTGTGTTTTCTTCCTTCAGGATCTCCATACAGAGATAAGATCACTATTGCCATTCTGCAACTTCAGGAAGAAGGGAAACTGCACATGATGAAAGAGAAATGGTGGCGAGGAAATGGTTGTCCAGAGGAGGAGAGTAAGGAGGCCAGCGCCCTTGGTGTGCAGAACATTGGTGGGATCTTCATTGTCCTGGCAGCTGGACTTGTTCTCTCTGTGTTTGTGGCTGTTGGAGAGTTCCTGTACAAGTCCAAACAGAATGCACAGCTGGAAAAGGTAAAGAATTCATGTGATATTTTCTCTGAAGAATTTAAACCAATGAAAGCAGAATTTCTTACAGTAACCACATATGCCATGTATGGCAGCCTTGAGGCAAATACAAGCTATTATGAATCAACCTGTAGTAATTATGCTTTTATTAGAAGTATAGCATTTGAATAGGGTTATTGATTTGAGAATAGATGGAACTTCAGACAGTAATAAGAGTGCTATATCATAACCCATAAGATAAGAATTGGTGTCTTTGCATTTATTCACTTAGGCCCAATGGCGACAACGAGATAAGAAACGTGAGGAATTCTGCTGTCACCATGGACCCAAGCTAGACTTTAACCACCATCTCAAATGATCACAAGGGAACTTCAGAAATGATTTGCCTTTATTTGAGTCTAATATCTAAAACATCTCTTTTTGTTGTTGGTTTTAAGTTCATTCATTTGTTTTAACATTAATTATTTTCCTTACAATTGCGAAGGAATGGGATTACTAAAGTAGTTTAATAAAATGTTTGAAGTACTTGGACTAAAACACAATTGGATGAAATGCACATCTGTTCAAGGCTTGCTCCACTGCATGGCATGTCTTCAACAGCCACATCCAAAACTTCTCACTCTGAGCTGCTTTTGTTCTGTAATCAATCTGACTTCATGTCTTTTGCTTTAAAGGTGATGGATACAGTGGCAGAAGACTGTGATATTTAATTTTCCACTGAGCTGTCTGCCAGTCACTAGTTGCTAATACAATGGCCTGCAAGTTCAGAAAAAGATGCATGAAACATAACCTGAGATGCCGAAATATTAAATAATGATTTAACATACTGCAATACCTGAGTATCAGTCCCACTGTCATCCATAGATTCTTAGGAAAGTCTTCACAATTTTTTTTATCTTAAGTATTCCACTTCAACCTAATGCAGTTAGAAAGGAAGTCAAAATATTGATTTACAATCAATTTCATTCAGATATGAGTTGATGCTGCAGCCTTTTTTATTTAGCATGCAGAGGGAATACTTGAAGATAAATTTCTGATTTAAAAAAAAATACTTGCCTTTTTCCTGACAATATCTGCAAGCATTGAAAATTAGTTTAAAACAACACAGTTTCTTATAGCTCTACATTCACAATCAACACCTGCAGTGAACTTGATGTTCTCACTGCTAAGTCCACTAGAATCTTCTGTCCTAATTGTGACATGAAGTGTTTTGTGCCTTCATGGCTCAGTCCTGATATATTTTTTCTGGAAGCCATGTTTCCTGAGGTTTTATAATAATGGACCAAAAGTTTCTCTAGATAGAACGTGTTGTTTCATTGCTAAGGAGAATTCTCTCCTTGTCATTGTCACAAGTCTGGCTTTTTCTGGTTTGGGGATTTTTGACAAAAGTATCAGTGAACACGTTTTTCTTTACTTTATTTTGGCAATAAGTGACCATATTCCCTTCTGATTTATTCACACTATAAAGTTATTTTAGTTAAGAAAACACTGTTTTCCAAATGCAGCAATAAGTACATTCACTGTCCTTCATATAAGCAAGTGCTTCCCAAGGGTGTGTTTTTTTTTATTTTCCAGGAAAGTGCAATGTACCATTTTTTTATATTTGCTTTGAAAAATAAATTATTTACTAGTTTTATACTTTGGTTTTATGTCTAACATATTTATATAATTGCCATTTAAAGCAAAAAATTATATTTAGGTTCCCCTCAAACTAGAATGCTAATAGAAATAATTTAATGGGATGTTTCTTTGATGCGTACTTGTCATTCTGAAAATTATACAAAGCCAAGAAATGCTTTGCTTTCAATTTAACACGTTTTTATATTTTTAAGCTGTTTTACACTATAACAAATTTTTATGAAATAAAAATAAAAAAAATATTATTTCAAATCAATTACATTTATTTCCACAAGCACAAACATCTATCATAGGCATTTAATCTGTTAAAATCAGCAAAGAAAGCAAAATATAAGTCAATTATTTTCTCATAAATATTATCAAGCACAATAGGGACATGATTTTTAACTGAACTACTAAAAATAAAAGTTTACGATTTTAGGACTTTGTTAAAGCTGCAGTATTTAACTTTTTTAAGAAATATGTTTTTGGTTCAATTCAAATCAAAAGTTTCCCTTTGATCCCAAAGGGAAATCAAATGTTGTTTAACTCAGATTCTTCAAAAAGTTATTGTAGACAGTGATGACTGTTGGCAGGAACAATCTCCTGTAGCAGTCTGCATTACGGTGAATCTGAAGTAGCCTCTGACTGAAGATGCTCTGTTTTCCCAAGACAGTCTAATGAAGAGGATGGTCAGGGTTGTCCATAATTTTTTTTGGTTTTATGAAGAATTCATTTTTTCAAAACCAGACGACTTTATTAGGTTGAGCCTTTTTATGTCCCTGGTTCTGGTGCTGCTGCCCCAACAGATGACAGCAGAAGAGATTATGCTCTCAACAGGCTTATAGATCTGCAACATCTTGTTACAGACCATGAAGAAACTTAGCTTCCTGAAGAAGTACACATTATTAAAATTGTCACTATATCATGACAGTACACCATAAGACAATTGGTCTTCTTTCTCCCTGTGTTCTTAATGTTATCTGCAGAACCATCCAATCAGGGACAGGAGCAAAGTCTTAGTGAAGTCAGTTACAGTTGTGTACGCACTGCTCGATGTGCTAATGGTGGAGAAACAACCTACTGTTTATTCACTATCATCAGAGGCCATGCTAACTAGCCTGTGCAGGCTGCAGTGTGGGGAACTGGCAGGGAGCAAGGGGCAGGGTGTGAGAAGTGCATGCAGAGTGTTTGAAAGGGCTAATATGAGACCCTCCTCCTGACTCTGATTGGTTGTTTTTGACTGAGTGGTGTATTTCTAGTAGAACCACAGGGAGAAGGCAGAGGAACTTGATTTGTTCCCAGATGATTTACGTATCTCATATTATGCTGTCACAATATGGTGTAAAGAATGTACTGTTTCTAAAAGTTACATGTTGATTATAAAATTACATAATGCAGCTTTAAGGACCACACAAACACTTGTCAAAAATACCCCTATGGTTTGTGTTGCTGAGTTCTTGGTCCAATCTTTTACCTGGTTGAAGAAAGTTTATATTTTTTCCTGTTATTAACCTATCAGGAGCATTTACTGATATTAAGACTTCAATTGAAAATATTTGTTAAAATCCATGAGGCCACTTAGCAAATGAAAATCAATTCAAGTCTTTAACTTGAACCGGCATAAATAAGCCAAGTAATGTCTGTGTTTGCCATTTTCCTTAAACTAATAAAGTCTCGGGGGAAAAGAGAGACACACTATTGATACTCCATTAACAGTCCCAACAGAAACATTATAATCTGATGGATTTCAGTTTTGGATTGTGTTCACGCTTAACTTACTTGTGTTTGTGGAATCATAGAAGTTGGTGTTGTAAATTACATTCACATTTAGATTGCCATAGTAGTCAACTGATGTTTTATGATGTACAGGTTAAGTAAAAAAATGTCTGAATTTTTATATATGTCTCTGCTAAGGTCAAATGATAATACCTTATCTTAAAAAAAGAAATGAGTTTTTCTATTTGCTGTTGAGCAGTGTGGCAGACCCTTGTATTAGTAACTATGTCCCAGATCTAAATGCACACAGCAATTCTGCATTTAAGGATGTCAGTGGTCTTTTTAATGCTTCTTATAATTTTTTTCAGCCAAGTTGTAACTTGAATTTCTTAAGGCGCTTTTCCACTAGCCCCCCTCTAACCGGTACTCCAGATTCGTTTTCCATGAGTAAATCCGGAGTGGCTCAGCCCGGCTGTTTTCAGATTTTAGTACCTACTTCAGGGGTAGTACTAGCAGGATCGATCGAGGTATGGCACCAAAACCATTTGATTGACAGATGACCACATTCATTGATTATGTCACTGTAAACTGCAAAACAACCTTTGGTGTTTAGAATCTAACTTTAGCTGTGGGTCTCTGACATGCCGTCCAACGGAGAGCTGTATGGAGAAGTTTAATTATGAAAATAATCAGGAGCAGAAGCAGGAACACATGTGGTAACTTCTGCAGCAGATTGACTGTGAATTAGCAGCGCTGCTAGTGCAGTACCTTTAGTAGCTACGGACGGACAGTAGCTACTAGCTACGGACGGACAGTAGCTACGGACGGACAGTAGCTACGGACGGACAGTAGCTACGGACGGACAGTAGCTACTAAAGGAGAGAGAGACGGTGCAGCTGTGGTCAGCTTTCTGACAGAACCGCTGTTTTGCATCCACAGTGTGGAACACCAGAACTACATAATATTAACTTGTGATGTGAATTTTATTTTTCATTTAGTTTAAAAAATAATAATAAAGTTTATGCATGGCTAGTGGTTTCCATCTTTTGACTACATTGCCTAATTACAAAAAGGTTGTAATTATATAAATATTCATAGCGAAATAATCAGCTGATCTGGGCCTACATCATTATGTTTGGACCAGCAATGAATTTCTGGGCTTATTTTAATCCATCAGAAGCAGAATCTGGAGGTTCTCCATTTCTGAGTGTCGCTGCAAACATCAGCAGAGAGTTGAACGCAGCTGAGGAACAGACCAGATAATGGAAAAGCTCACAACCTGGGGTAGAACTAAACCACTCATTAGTCGGTTAGTGCTTGAATTACTAGTGGAAAAGCGCCTTTAAATTCATGGAACTTTTTTCTCATTTCAGCTGATCTTCTCCTCCTACCATTCATACAGGTACATCATGAAAAGTTTAATATTTTTGTAACTCATTTTAGAAAGGGAAACTCATGCATTAAATATGTTTATTACACGGAGTGAAATATTTCAAACCCTTATTTCTTGTATTTTACGATGATTATGGCTTATAGAATAAAAACACATAATTCAATATTTTAGCAAATTTGGATATTAGGAAAAAGTTAAATATTGAAAACTGATTATATCAAATCCTATCAGCTAGTTAACTCAAAACACCTGGGAAGTTTCCCTGAGTCTACAGTCTACACGTTCATCCACTATGAGTCAGTCGGCTGTACAATCACGGGGAAAACTGATGACTGGACAAATGTCCAGGAGACAGTCATTGGCACCCTCCAGAAGGAGGGGCAATAAGCATATTTGATTAAAGTTGGGTGGAAGGACAAAAGTGCAGTAGGAAAATGTGCAACTGTGACAAACACAAACTTGAGAGGATTGTCAAGCAAAGTCCATGTAAGAATTTAAGGGAGCTTTGTAAGGAGTGGTCTGAGACAAGAGTGAGAGGAGAGGAAAGTCAAGTTTGCATTTCATTTGGAAATCAAGGTCCCAGAGTCTGGAGGAAGAGTAGAGGGGAACAGAATCCACATTGCTGAAAGTCCAGTGTTTTCTGTCAGTAATGATTTTGGGCACCATGTTATCAGCTGGAGTTGGTCCACTGTGTTTTCCTGAAGTTCACAGTCAATTTGGGGAATCATGGCTTTTCATTCTTTGTAATAAAGGCATAATTGTAAAATTTACAAGAAATAAAGGCCTTACATATTTAATTCTATGTGTGGCAAACATATATTATAGATGAGCTTCACTTTCCGGAATGAGTAACAAAATCTCAACATTTTTCACAATATTTAAATTTTTGAAATGCACCTGTATGTGACAACATATTGAACAACATATTGCTGCAAGATCTAACTTAATTTTTAATGGAGGCTTGTTTGACTTGCTTAACAAAAATAATCTGTTAACCAGAGAAAAAGTAAAGACTACATAAATTAACTAAGCAGATACAGTATGTCAGAGTCAAAAAGCAGCTAGAAAATGTTTTCAAATAAATCATAACAGCCTACAATTTATTGCTTGATCCATCCATGAATGCCACTACTGTCATGCTTCATGCACCTTGCTTTGTGATGCACTTTGTTCAGAGCACATGAAAGGACCCAAGTGACATGTTTGAATTTTCTACTAAATCTTATAAAAGTATAATAAGCTTAGACTGGTATTTGAAGTCCTTCACGTAGATAGCCACAGTCCAGTCCCTTTCTGTAGCTTTTATATCATTGTTTTAAGATCTCAGTTGCTACCAACCTATGAGGCAGCAGCATACTCATTCTGGGAACTTGATGGCTTAATTACCATGCGGGATTCCACAGATCAACAGAAAGTTTGCTTTTATGAGTCTGAAGAGGGCATTGAGGTTTACTCTAAACACCAATGACCAACAAATTATCTTTTAACTTCGATATCAATTCAAGATCAAATTTGATTAGTCGAGTTAGAACACGGTCAGTCGAAAAATATTTTATAATGCCTCTGTCATGGTTGTAGTAATACTTCTGAACCACATGCAGAAAACTCTCAGGTCACAAAACATTATTGAAGATTTATTTACAAATGTGAAATGTTGAAGTCCATAGCAAGGAAGACCAGACACCAGGTCCTGGTCTTCCTTGGAGGGTCAGCACACTGAGGGCAGACAGAAGTAGGTGAGAGAGAACAACAACGGTGAGCCAGATACTGGGAGGGAGAGGTGAGTGGGATCAGGTAAGACGATTGAAGCTGAATATGCCTGGACTGTGAGCCAGATGAAGTCTTGGTAATGGGTCCATTTGTTTGACTAACCGGGTGTGCAGAGGAGGGCGGAGCAGGTTCAAACACAGTGATGTTGTGACAGAACAGAGACAATCCAAGGCTGCCAACCAGTTTAAGACTTGTTCAGGAGCTTGTCAATGGTAGGTCAACCCCATGTGGGTCTGGAGAATAACTTGGGTTGGTAGTGATGTGTCTTCTGTGCCGAGACTTCGGAGCGTGTCGAGTAATCAAGGAGGACTTTAATGAAGCAAGGTTTGTGCTGATGGTTGTGACGTTTGAAGCCTCGCAAGCGGGTCGTACCACGTGATCGATTCAGGAACGGCTTGCAGATCGAAAGGTGACAAAATGTTTTATCCCAATTTCTATAAACCTGCTGATTCATTTCTTGCTTCGTCTGTTCTTACGCTCTGTGAGTACATGGGTATTCTCTATAGCAGATGAGATGGAATCATCTCAAAACAGAGAAACCACCAACTATGCTAAACCCGAGCATAGTTAAAGTTTTATTTTTAAATAATAAATAATGCAATTTTGTCCCTAGTGACATAACAGGCCAATCACAACTTTCCACCATTCGTTTCTTTTTGATCCAGCCATTGTTTTATATAGAGATTAAGACTATAATCACAATTTATGTATTAGAATCACAAACATCATTTACTTGTTTATTCATTGTAAGGCTTCATGTTGTTTTCATGTTGCCTATTTTACATATATTGTCCACTTGATGTCGCAGTAGAGCAAATAAAGCACTGCGGTGCCTCGGCTCATGAGTCGAACAGTTGGATAGAATATCTCAGTGCCTCATGAAGCTTCATCTCACCATCACTATGGGTCAGAGTCCAGGCTTTCATCTGGGAGACCTTGACAGGTGAGCACAAAAACACTGGTGAATGACAAGCAGATCACAAAGAGAAAGGCAGTTACCACAGGAGGTACCACAAAGGTTAACCCTCTGACAGCAGTCTCTTCTTACACTGTGTTGATGAGGCTAATGAATCACAAGTGCACTGAGACACACCTGCAAGACCCAACTCACCGACCAGGCTCCCTGCCGCTATCTGGTGGAGAACTGAGATTGGCGCAGATGCCAATAGCCTCAGGGATTTTGTTCAAATATTTATGTCAGGATGTTCAATATCTACATAACATTAGCATTACAAGGTGCTTTTCCTGACCACTCAAAAAATGTGGTTTATATTACAAACCACATTTACTGAATCAAACACACTGCTTTTATGAGCAAGAACATAATTGGTTTTAGTCTCATATGAGGAAAACCTAACGTGGTTTGATATGACAGCCTGTTAGAACACAGCTCTTTTTCATTTCGTAATACAGCCCTCCTGTGTTAATTATTGCACAGTTAATTTGGTCCAAATGCTCATGATGAGAAAGGAGGGTACAGATATAGATTATAGTTTTGCACCAGCCACACAAAAATTCAAGTTCAAGTGGCATCATTTTCTAAGTGGCCTTTTATTAATTTATAGGCTGATTTGGATGTAATTTGATTTGAAAAGAACCAACATGGGTATTTAAGTAGCAGAGAGCTTACTTGTGTAAAATGAGCGATGAGCAGTAGGAAAAGTAAGCAGTGTCATCTTGAATGAAGAAATGACTGAGCATCTGAGAGTCAGAACAGTGCGTGAAGGTAAATACCAACATGGTGGACACATTAGACCTTATTACTGTCATGGTTTTTGTTATTTGTCTGACCCACACTCAGAGGTGCTCTCAGGAAACCAGAAAGGTTATTTACAAAATTTATAAAGTGCAGTGATGAAGATGGCAGGAGATCAAGTCCGGGACCAATGGGAACCAGGATGATCGGAGCACTGGAGGCAGATGAGGAGAGGTGAATAATATGAAAGGAGCTTAACCAAAGAAGGACTGGGAAGGACTGGTTTTACCTGGGAGATGTAGAACGCTGGGTGGACACAGAAACCGGTTGACCCCAGGTGGACTAGTTGGTTGACCTGGCTGTCTCTGCTGACAGTGACAGACAGCTGTGGGACTGATGACAAATTCATTGACATAAGGACCAATGAAGAGTGGAGCGAGTTTCTTGGAGAAGTTTGGTTGGGCTCCCTTATTTGATAATAAGGGAGCCCAACTTTCTGTGCAGGTGAGTACGGGGGTCCTGGTATGCATCTTCAGTTGGTGAAACACCAATTTTGGTCAGCAGTACGTTGGAGCGCAGAAATTGTTCTGGACCAGATATGCTTGTAACAATGGATGTGATGCTAGACTGAGGCGATTGAAATGTCTCTTCCATCTGCTGGGAGGACTGGAGGTTGGTAGCCAAGAGAGACATCAAAAGGGGAGAGACTGGTGGCTTCAGAAATGAGTGAATTGAATGTAAATGGAAGATATATTTGATAAGAACCTGTGCAGGCTGGAAGGCTGATGGGAGTTTTCTGAGGGAAATGAGATGACATGCTGTAGAAAATTGATCAATGATGGTAAGTATGATGGTCATCAGTAGCACCTGCAGCAGTACTACTGTACGCATTGTGTGTACATTGAGATTTTCCTTTAAGTAAAAAAGACAATTAAAAAATAGTTTAAAAGGGTTATTATTTAACCCTTTTTACTATTAACAACATTGTGGAGAAAAAAGGTCTTTTGTGTCAAAACATTCTGTCCATAGCCCACATCTATATGAGTCTGTGGGGGTGGGCACATGTATGTCCTAAATGCTAATGATCAGTTTTACTTTTGTTTATTTGGTCAGCTTGTTGCTCTTTCTCTAAGCTAAATGTGACTGTATGGTGACTAAGTAGTGAAGCTAGCCAAAAATTAAGAACCGGAGTCAGACTTTGAACCCTTCCGCAGTTCTAAAGGCCCCCCACATACTTAGACATACTGTGAGCACTCCATGAGCCGCGGGGACTCTGTGCGTACTCTCCGCAGATGGTCGGGCCTTTCTATGTCTGGACTAATGTAATGCCCTTTTTAACTGCCTTGATAAATCCTCAATTTCACGTTTGCAATCAATACAGAACGCAGCAGTCAGACTTCTCACCAAATCCAGTAAAGCATTAAATGGCTAGGCTCCTGATTATCTTTGTCAGCTTTTAACTAAATATTCTGTTGCTCGTGGTCTTCATTCTCAAAGCCTGAATCTTTTGGTTGTTCCACGAACACGGTTAAAAGCTAAAGGGGACCGGACCTTTCAGTCGGTGGCCCCAAGGCTGTGGAACAGTTTACCCTTACAGCTCCATTTTTGCTGACTCTGTGGAGGTTTTTAAAAAGCAACTAAAATCATTTTTATTTTCCCAGGCTTCTATCTCTTGATTTGGTTGTGTTTCTTAAACTGGTTTTGTTTTGTATGGTTTAAGGTTGATTTCTACTGTACATCGCCTTTTATGTCTGTGAAAAGCCCTTCATAAATAAACTTTACTTACTTACTGACTGCCTAAAATTGTCTTGTAACAAAGTTATTTCACACAATCTTAATGAGAACTAGCAGGTTTTATGAGCTATTTGGGCACCTAGCTCTGTTTCTTCTCCATCTGGGACGTTTCAACACCTGTCAGAGCAGGACAGGGAATGACAGTCACATCCGCTGCCCAGAGCCAGCGGACCATCCTGCTGCGCATCAGGGCAGAGGAGAAGCAAGAGGCTGCACTGGCTTTAACAGTATTCTAACGGGATCCGTTCATAATAAGCTTAGTTTATTATGTTCCAAAAGAACAGTTGTGGTAGACGTAATAATTTGTGCAGCTATCCAAAATGAGCATATACCTGATCATCAGTACCTGCCGCTGTTCGGAAAAAAAAAAAGTCAGACTTAACTTACCGGACCACCTCTCTGCTCCGCTGCTGATAAAGATGTCTGGGATGATGTTATGTTTTTTGTTCTTTTAATTCTGTATTATACACCATGTCAATATTTGTGTGAGTATAGCTAATAAAGTCTGATGCTGTGAAGCATTTTTGCATATGACATCACCACAACAAGTCTATGTCAACTTTGATCACTTTTAAAACAATATGAAGTTGTGTAACTCCTGTTCTCGACCTCATCAACTCGATGTCACATGAAAACCAGTTCGATGTGAACACTGTGTCCACCGGGTAGTTTAATGTGCATCATTGAGTACGGGTACTCGGCCTTTGATCTGCGCTGACATGTCAGTGTAGAGTCCACATAGAGTACGCGCGGACCTCCGCTGACTGAAGTACGGCCGGGTATGTGGGGGCCTTTAGAGAAGTCGGCAGGACCCCGCCTAAGCTTTTTACTGTGTGTGTGGTTCTGGTGGGGTCGCTGGTTTAACAGCTTTTTTTGTGTTTTTCCGAACTGAAGAGCTGACGGGTCACCCGGTTGGCCAACCACGACATCTGCCACGCTCTTCCTGAGCGTCGGGCTATGACTGTCGGAGGGTTAAACAATTAATTCTAGTTGAACCTTTGCCAAAAAGAGTACAAATTAAGCAAACAACATTTCTTTACCTCCTAAACAAAGTTGTAAAGACCAGTCCACTGTTCAGGCATATTTAGAGGTCCACTATTATGTCTTCTTGAACAAGGTAGGATATGCCTGCCAACCGAGTCTAATTCATCCAGGAAATTCTTGAAGCTTTGCTGGTGGCTGACTGAACCGGTGAACAATCTGAAATGGAATCCAGGTATTCGTCTGGGAAACCTCGAGAGGAGAACAAAGAACAGGTAAGTATCAAAGAGAAAACATAGGGGGGTTAGATGTTACCACAAAGGACAACACTCTGGAGACGAAGAACCCGCAGTAGACTCTTCTAAGCTCCACTTGATGAGGGACTGCAGGTGTGTGGAAACACACCTGGGAAACCCAAGCCCACCAGCCGTGCTCCCTAACACCTCCTAGTGGAGAACTCACAGAAGTAAAAACACAGCAGATCCCAATAATTACCATGTGCTCGATAGGGTTACTGCACTAGTAATTATTTTTTGCAGCTGCCTCATTTTTAGGCTTTTTTTGCAGCATAGTAAGAGATGACACATTATGTGTTGGTGCTCTCAGCTACTATCACTACAGGACCATTATTAAGCAAGTGTAGATGTAAAAGAAGGTCTCATGCCTGAGTTCATCACAAGCTTGGTCCACCTTTCATTTTTCTCCTGCTCATTTTCAGTCACTTGCTGTTTAACTGAGCATTGCCAATGCATTGTTGGCGAAAGTCCAACCTTAAATCCAAAAATAAGGTTGGACTTATTTTAATCTAGTTCCCAAGGAATATAGTAATTGATATTTTGACATAGGAGGCTAGACATTACTTCTGAGAAGAACTATGAACAATAGGTAAACATTTTTTCTTTTGTACTGAAATGCAACAGAAAAAAAAAATTCCAAAATTTTCATCCACTGTCATTTCAATTGTAATCATGTTGGCAGTTTAGGAAAAGGGATCTTCAAAAAGGCAAAATCTTTAAAAGCCACATCTGGGTCTCTTTCTGGCCTCACTGCTTTTTTGATGCCAAATATAGGAGTTTTGTGGATTGACTAATCTAGTGTTAATAAGGATCAATATTTAAGGAAAAAAAGTTACCTATTCTGTTTCAGTTTTTATTTGGCACGGTTACCTACATTTAAACTGCACATTTGTTTCCTCAGTGTAATGTTTAAAAGTGTCACATTGATGAATGTGCTACTAAGCATCTCTGTTGTGCTTCACATGCTTGACAGTGCACACCTTATAATTAGCATTTTAATAACTTCTGTAAGAATTTAGAAAAACAAAACTAGACACCTTCTAATTATTTTCTGAGATGAGCATACACCTTCTTATAAACTGGAAGAGCTGTTAATACTGTTTATAACTTTAAGCAAACATGTTAATTCAACATGTGAGATAATGCATTTGCTGAAAATTCTACAATACCTCAAGATAAGTATGCTGTAAAACAAACAAACAAAGCTTGTTCAAAAGATTCATCAAAGCATAAATAAAGATTTGATAACTTTTCAAACTACAGTCCCCACTAGGCTATTTATTTAATTGCATTTGTTAAGATTTTGTCATTTGTTTTCTCATCAATCATATGTGTTCATGACATTATGTATCTACATTCCATCACATTAGCCCAAATCCTAGGGAACATGTTTTCCTCACTGTTACAAAGCAAGTAACAGTTTCCTTTTGTTTTTACACAGTTTGTACTTTCAGAGAAAAAAGAAAATCAATTACGTTTTTCCATATCACAGAACGATAAATTCTAATCTTGTTTTTGTCAGGTAAATACAACCTGAAATAAACAGCACACAACTCTTGATGTTGTGTCATTATATAACCTCCTTTGAAGCTCATACAGGTCAAAACATACTTACTTGATGCAGTATATTTGCAGTATCATATTTCAGGCGCTGAGTTACAATACAAGTCTCCACCACTTGGTGACAGTAATGTGCCAGTCAGTTGCTTGACAAGCTGTAAAGAGCAGAAGAACAAGCCAGCCAAACAGCTGATGCAGACCAATGTGTCTCATTAGGAGGCAAATAAAAAAATGAGTGTGGTAGTTTATCAAAAAATAAACTGTTGTGACTGTTATTTATTTGACACAGTTATGAGTAGCTTCTGGTTCTTGTCTTTGCAGTTTCAAATTAATTTGCAGGTTATAAAGCTTTATTTTTATATTTGAACTTTAAATATTTTGTTTTCTATAGGCCTACATTTGATTTCAAAATTATTTTTGAGCATAAAATTTAATTTAACCAATTTCCACAATTTCTTCAGGTTTTTTTAATCTTACTCCACTGTACATATAAAAAATGAGTACATTTCAGCCAAACACCTCAGAAATTTTCTAGAAAAAACAAAATGTATGAACTTCAACTCAAAAATTGTATTTAAAAAATTCAGAAATTTTGAGATTAATCTCAAAACTTCTCTAGAAAAAATATGTAAATTTCCGAGTGTCGAAAGTAAAAAAAATTCAGAAATTTCAGAAAATTTTGGCATTTTCTGAGATTCAAGTCTTTTTTTTCCACTTTTAAAACTCATAAATGTCCATGTCGTTTCTAGAACATTTCTGAGAGGAGTCTCAAAATTTCTGAGTTTTTTGGAAGAAATTTACTATTCCTTTTTTTTCTTTCTATAGTGGTCCTAATACATCATGGTATGATGGTCATAGGCCTAACAGAACCTTTAATTTTACTCTTGTTGCAGTTTGATCTGTTCTGTGAATTGCAGCCTGTTCAGAAAGTTTTTATGTGCAGGTGTGCATACAAATGATAAATAAATCTCCTTGTGATTATCACATTATGATGTAATTATATTAGATTCTTTTTGCTTGGTAAACCATACATGGATTTTTATATTGAGCAAAAGTCAGGTAAGAAAGGTCCCGGGTCACTTCTGTGAAAAAGACTGGAAAAATTGTGCCCCAAGGTCAAAAAGGTTAAGTAACCCTGCACACATCACGCAACACAAAGTAATAGGTTTATAAACGTAGTTTTTAAATGGATAAATATTATAATATATATATATAATATTAATAACTAGGAATAAGAGGATATTTGAGGCTCTAGATCTAATTTTAACACTAAGAATTTTAGAAAGTCCACAACAAATTCAAAGCACATTTTTTGTGTTTACAAATCATTGATGTTTAATTTTTTCTTACCAGGCTACACTGTTAGCCTGTGTTAGATTTTAGGTGAACTAAAATCTAATTAGTTCACCTAACTTAAAAATTATGCAAACCCATTGGTTCCAAAAAATTAACCAACGGCAATTTAAGATTAGCGAAAAAGAAATCCTGCTTTAAATAAGCCGTATTAAATCAAGTAGTACAAATAACAACACAGGTTGACACACAGTGGTAGTCCTGTCTTTGACAAGCACAGACTATTATTACTGGCAGCAATAACTTTTTCTAAATTAATCCAACTCAGGCAGAGTGAGATGAAGAGGCTATTTTTCTTTAAAGGTTTGTTTTTGCCTCTAGTGGCCTTTATTCGAAAGTGCTAAGACAGGAAAGCAGGTAGAGAGAGGGGGAAGATATGCAGCAAAGGTCATCAGGCCGGGAATCGAACCTGCGATGACCGCGTTGAGGATTACGGCCTCATTATGTGGGTTGTGCTTAACCCATGCACCACATAAAAGACTTTTCAACCACAAATTCCAAGTAACAGGGTTCTCACTGGCACTTAGAAAAAAATTATATGACTTTTCCAAGACTCTCCATGACCTTCAATATAATTTACCATCACACATGTACAACAGGTTCATAAAGAAAAGTGTATGACTGACAAACTAACCCCACCAAGTTGAACAATAGTGAACATGTAAAAGTGTAGTGCAGGCAGATAGGAAGGAAATGAAGCTCACACAGAACTATATTGCTATTGTCCCCCTTTCCAATCTATAAAGACTCACACAGAGAAAAAGCAACAGTTAGGAAGTTTTAAGCACCAAAGTTTTAAGCACCAAAGTTTTGAGCGCCGGCAAAAGATGTGCGTGCTGAGAATCGCTGTGAACTTGGATGATCGGCTCGGGGAAGACACCACCAGTGTCCCCCCGGCCCAGACACTGGTGGTGGACAACCCGGTGCTGGTTGGTTGAGGCGGAGGCGTGGGTTTTGATGATGCTGGTAGGCTGAAGAGAGTCTGACAGCTTGGATTTACCTCTAGGGTGCATTTCAATCTGTAGAGACTCACACAGAGGAAAAAGCAGCAGTTAGAACGTTTTATTGACCCAAAGTTCTTTGGCGCTTGGACACCGGCAGAAGACGTGCTTGTTGAGAATCGCCGCAAGCTTTGATGATCGGCTCAGGGCAAAGCTCAGGGTAGTCTTCCCCCCAAAAGACGGGCCGAGGCCTGACTGGGTCCTGCAGGAGCCTTGTTAGGTGCAGCTGTGTTGGACGGGGCCTGGGAGGCTGATGGCCGGCTGATGGCCGGCTGGCTGCCAGCGCGGTTGTCCATCTAGACAGAAAGGACTTAGAATTGCTGAAATGCTCCACCACCAGTGATTTGCTATCAATCCTTATCCATTGTCTGAGAGCGGTGAGAATGGAGGAGGGGTCTGGGAGGATACCAGAGGAGGATGCCGCTGACGACCAGCGGCTGGGTTGATGAGAGGGAGTGCAAGGCTGCCTGTGATCTAAATATAAAGCCTGGAAATAGCCAGAGGGAACTTACATTTTGGTTTTCATATTTTCTTTGGGATTTCACAAATAGGTACCCTTGGGCCAGACATATGGAGAGGATATTTGAGGAGGCAGATTTTCAGTACATTTTTAGGAACAAATTAAGATGTAATATTTAACAGCTTAAAAAGTTTTATTTTGAAGTTTATAAACGTAAGTAGGGAATTGATATCTTACATAAACCAAAATTACGCACTTATGTTTTGCTAAAGGATGCTTATGGTCTTGAGCCATAAGAAGAATGGAATTTGTCATAAAAACAAAGGTCCATGTGTGCAGAGTTTAGATCTGGTACTTTGCCTTTGGCTTTGGAGACTGGACGTTGTCATTTGTGTGATTTGGGGGAAATTGAGAGTGAAGTGCACTTTTTGTTTTATTATCCCTTGTATATGACATTGAGAAATTATTTATTTACTGAAGTACCTTAGAAAGAGGACACTTTTTGTTTAAAGAATATTTATGTCTGTCCACTTGTTTGTATTTGTTTTATTGTGTCTTGTAAGCCCATGTGAGCTGAGCACCTGTAGAAGGGTGTATGACGCATACACCCTTCTACAGGGTAAAGACTATTACTACTACTACTACACATAAATATTGGATTTCTAAGAAATTTAAAGACCAGGCAGAGCTGTAGAGTCTTCACGAGAGAGGGATGTAGGCATTCTACACGCCATGCTCTTAAGCTCGCTGACTCAAGAGAGGTATATAGATGCAGGACCTGCAATGTCTGAACATTCTAAAACTAATTTACTAGGATGGGATGGTGAACAAACAGCTGCTGAGATAAGCTATATTAGGTGATTGATTTAAATGCCGTTTTTACCCATTGTTCATCAAGGAAAGGAAATTTTATTTATATAGCACATTTCTAGCAACAAGGCAGTTCAAAGAGCTTTAGAAGGAAATGGAACAGAACCTAAAGAAAGGCAAAAGTAAAGTCCTAAACTAAATTTTGATTCCCCATAAAAAGTCCATAGTTCTTAAACTAATATGGGTGATGTGCTGCATCTCCCTGGTTTTAATGAAGACACTGCTGCAGTAATGGAAAAGTTTCTCGAGATCCTTAAGTGTTTTCATTTTGTACTGAGGGCGATGAGAAGAAGTTTGGATCTCTACGAGATGAGCATAACTTCATGGAATGCGGACCATTCATCTGTCCTGTAAACCCCCCAAAAACTGATTATAAGGAAAAGGCTGAAAGAGGGGTAGAATAAGTCAGGATTCTTGCTGAAGCGGAAAACTAGACTGCAGTGCGCGAGACCAGAATGAGTCGGCATCGGGGGCTTGAGTTTTGTTGGGACGATGAATGATAGCTCGCCATACGTCTGGCACAAACGGATGGCTGCAACTGACAGAAAGGGATTAGCAAAACGCTTTTAGGTAATCAGCCACATGACGGAGAAGTTAGATTGTCATAAGCCTTATTCCCAGCGATGGTCTGACTTAGCAGTAAGCAGTCGAACTATCAGAGAACAGGAGGCTTGTTTCATACGAGTGTGCTCTTTAGTTGACTGCAACTAGCTCCAGCACCAATTACATGTAGAAACCATGACAAGCATGAGTGACCATTCATTTATCGGGAAAAGAGCCGACTGGTTTTATCTTGTCGCATGTGTCAAACTGACAGCTTGAGTACATGACGTCTGTGTACTCACCTTGCCACCTTGATATGAGTCTGAATCAACAGACGACAAGGAAAGAAGGAACGGAAGTTGTCAGGGTGAGCGACGCTGCGAACTATGAATGACCTGGGAAGGCTCGTGAAGTTTGAATCGCTGTGCAGGTGCAAAAGCTGACTGCCAGAGGGCGATGCGGACAAGGGACAGTCTGCCGGCTGCAATGAGGCCTTGGAATTAGAGAGAGCCAGCAAGCGGCTTCAGATAATGATCGGAACCACTACTCGGCCTCAGAGCGCTGGCGCGTTAACAGGCGCGCCCTGAGTCTTCAGAGAAAGGTGAAACATTGACCCAATTGTGGTGGGATGAGTGGCATTTCCACTCCTGGGTAAGCTACCTGCTATTTGGATTCTAATTCATTTTCTACCTGGATTCACAGTTACTGGGTTTTCTGTTTCAGGAACCTGACTGACTGCACCATTGTGGAGCTGCAGCGCTCTGGACGCTCTGCTGTCTTGTCTTGCCATTGTTTGGTTGGGCTGCTTGACTGGATCTGTTGCAGATTGGGCAGGTTGTTGAGTGGGCAAGGCATGCCTCCTCTGACCCTGTTAAAAGGAATGTGAAACTGGACAAGGACAGTTGATCCATTTAATTTTTATTTTTTTTTTCATAGAAATGTTTTAAAGGAAATTGTTAATAAAAGATTGCATGGAATTCAGTTTGTGTTCAGGTGCATTTCAAAAATAACTTTTTAAAGAATCCCCTAAACTGGTCACTAAACGCTTAAAAGAAAGATGGTGCTGCGATTAAGAGACCAGCGGGCAGCTGGGGTTGGAAGGCAGAATGTGCTAAGAGACAAACTGAGTCAGCTATGAATTCCTGACGGAATTTAGAGCGATCTAAAGTGATGGAGAGAAGAGAGGGCTACAGTGACCTGGGGAATACCAAAAGACAAAAGAGCAACTGCCATTCGAAAGATGGAGCTGGTGAGACTTAGATCAGCTTAAAATCCGGCTCTGCCAACCATGCAAAATGAGCTAATCACGACCCTGAAAATTCCAAGACTGACAGGCAGCAGGAGTAGCACTTATATTTAAAGTGAAAACTAAAAGCCAATCCAGGTGATCGGCAGTGATCGATGATCGGCCCTCATGGGTGATCGGAATCAGCAGCAAAAAACCTGATCAGAGCATCCCTAATTATCACACACACACACACACACACACACATACACACATATATATATATATAGATATCATGTCGTGACTATGTTGTCTTTGGGTGGGTGAACAAACTCCTGCCTAAGATCAGTAGCTGTTAGCGATCAGTAGCACATAACACATCAACATTTCCCAGCAGATCAATATGATCTCTGATTAAAAGCTCCCTCTGAATCCTTCCATTGGCAATTTTCTCCATCAAGCCACAGCGCTCCACAATTGCGTGGCATATCTTTATGCAGCTACTTATATACATTTAATTGTTTACACACCTTAATCACCTTAAAAATAATCAAACCTGACCTGTTTGGAGTTCATCTGCTGAGTGAGAATGAAATTACCCTACAGATGAATGTCATGCACTTCAGCACACAGAACTATTACATCTTTGAGACAAAAACTGAGGAAATTTCCTATTTACATTCGAGAGGGGTTTTCACATCTTTTTATTTTTATTTTCTCTATTTTGTGTGCTTTAGGTTAGTTGTCCCCAACCCCCGGGCCACGCAATAAATAATTTAATATTTCCGTTTTATGTATTATTTGAGTCTGGAGGATCTTTTATTTTGAAAATTCTTTAACTGGATTCTCTCGGTTACGTCTTGCGCGCCAACATTGAGCCACAAGCAGCAAAATGAGTAAGAAACAGATCAGATGTCTTTGGAAAGTTTCTTTGCAAAGGGGAAAAGGACAGGAGAATGGATTTATCCCGGTAGGTGATTCCCACACTCCAAGCTGCTCTGTGGTGTGATATGGTGACCAGCTGTTAATGAGGCAATGAAGCTTCAAACTGCTTCACCACTAGAAACCAAACACCCTGAGCATCAGCAACACTTCGGGTGTCATTGTCTCCCATTAGTCGTTATGTGAGTTAAAATTTTCAGGGAAGTAAAATGTTAGTTTTTGTGGCGGATCTATATTTTATTTTGAAGGGATGTGTAAACGTTACCATAGCAACAAGAGCCAGAGAGCGTTAGGGCAGTGGTCTAGAGGAGATGAGAGGAATAGAGCTTGTGAGTTTTAGGTCTGGTTCACACGGCACGATTTAAGGATTGTCGGATGATTTTCCAAACCTCTGTGACCACAGAGTCGATAAAAGTCCAACAGGTCCGATTGGTTCTTGTGTCCAGCCACACGGCAGGAGCAAAACACCACACGAACCAATTCCACTCGCGAACATCCCGATTCCTGCAGAAAATCCAGTAAAACCCCAACATACCATATGTGGATTTAGACGAAACAAACATGGATGACGATGTAGAAGCAGTAGTGATAGTTTGACTCATTTTAAGCAATAAAAAACGAAACAAAAAGAAAAGGCATTTGATAAAAGATGGTGGGAGCAGCCGCTCTATTAGCTGCACTATGATTTGGAGGTGGGTTATGTTTTTTTAACATTTTTAACTGAATAAACATAACCATATATAATAAACATATATAAAAATGACCTTTACATATAGTAATAAACATTTCCACATATCACCTCCGATGTCCATCGGACTCTCAGTTGCCATGTGAACTGTTTGGGATTCCCCTCCGTTCTTATGCCACCGCGCTTTCTGATGCGCTTTCTGATTGGCTACCTGTCACATTCAACAGGCTGCGTTCAGTCAGGGAAAACCCCACAGGCTGGGCCAAGACAATGTTGAATATACCCGACTTTAGATCGGGCATATTCAACACACCACACACTGTAGGACGTTGTAAGATTGTTGTAAAGGGAAAATCAGGGCAAAAAAGAAAGAAAAAAATACAAATACTGAATCACACTACATATTAGCAGCTCAAAATGTCTTTCTGCAAACACGATTAAAGACTGGTACATATTTTCAGCAGAAGATTATATGCATACAGTAACATGTACAGGGTGTGTGTATACTCCCGCCTCATTGCTCTCATTCTAGATCTCAGCCAGATTCTTGAATCTTCTCTGCCTGATAATCCACTGCAGTTCATGACCATCTCTTTGGCTCGTGCATCTTCTCCTTCCACATTCTGTCCTTCCACTAGACTTTCAATTGATGGACTTGGACACAGCACAACTGTGAACAGCCAGCCTACTTAGCTATGAACTTTTGTTGCTTACACATTCTATGGAGGGTATCAATGGACATTTGGTAAGACTTGGTGTTGTAATTTGTCTTTTTTTTTAGTGTACGCTAATTACAAATTACACTAATAATAGTAAATATGTTACAGGCTTAATGTAGCCTTGGAGTGAGGAAGTATTTGGTTTTGTTATGTTGGTATGTGGGGCCCTGAATTAAAATCTGTTCAGGGCCCCAAAAACGGATGCTACGTGCTTTGGGCACATAGCAAACCCTAATATTTTAAAATACATTGGGGTTTGGGTAATTTCTTATATTTTGTAATTAATATTTGATTGTTTTAAGCTGTGGCGCTGTTCTCCGCCCGCCTATAAATAGGCTGGATTTTGGGACCCCATGTGTAAACCTGCCTTTCGTCTCTTTCGCTTCCACTCGCTCCTCCACCACCAGGATGAGTCCTGATGAGGTGCATTGTCGGCCACAGCTGCCTTCTTCAGCCTGCCATGCAGTAGTCTTTGTTGGCTTTTGCTTGTTATTTCATTGTGATTTTTCCCAGGTGGGACCAGTTGTTTTTTTTTTGCTTTTTTCTTTTGCAGTAGGTTCTTTTTTGACTATTTTGCTTTAGTCTGGTACTAGCAGGGGCATCAACAGCCCTGTATAGGGTTGGCCCCCATCCTGTACCTTTTTATTATTTTTGACAGACTCACCAGGTCCACCTTTCTGTTAATACTTTTGGGGGGGTGGGGGGGTATGCCGTTGTGATTTAATATTTTGTGCACCAAACGAAAATGGAAAAAACCAATAACGACGTACTTAATTTTGATTTTGTTTTTAATGAGACAAATGTCCTGCCCCTGATGTTGTCTCTGTCCGGCTTACACAGGGGCCGTTTCACACATTGACATTATACAGACTGGAGACAGACAGTCTTGATCATTTCACGCTGTAGTATTTTCTGCAAACCGCAAGTCAGTTTAAGTAATAATAGTACCGGACATTTGGTCACCTGAGAAAAGTGGTTAGCTTGAGTTTTTATTTTAGTTTTTTATAAGCAAGAACACCAACCTCCAGCCATGTC
>CAEFZX010009166.1:0-25378 GCA_903066825.1 Alfaro cultratus
CCACCACACTATACCATCCTATATATAAAAAAAATACACACAAAAAAATTATACACACACACAAACACACACAGATATATATATATATATATATATATATATATATATATATATATATATATATATATATATCAACCTGTGGTAAATATTGTGTTGTATTTAACAGCATAACTGCTCTTTTTGTCATTTTCTAATCAGTTAACCTCAAAAATATGTCAGATGTTTAGTTTGGAGTTAGATGGTTAAATTTAACCTGACTTCATAGTTGTTAAATAAACCTTGACAGGAGCACATGAAGCTAACAATTAAACTTTATATCAGTGAATAAGCAGCAAAGAAATCTCCCTCTGTCTAACCTCACTAAGTAACACCAAACAAAGCTGTGGGGGAATAAACTGTCAGTGCATGTTGAATTTATTTTTTTTTTATTTTTGAGTGGCGACCTGCAGCAGTAACCTTTTGTAGCACCAAAGATTGCTAGAGAACTGTCTAAAAATTTAAAGTCAGGTGATAACACACAGGTCAGTGTGATTTAAAATATGCTGGAACCCAAGTAGCCCATGGTTTGTGTTCCGTAAAATTCAGAATTTTTCTAGGCCTGGTTTTGCATATGTATGTAACTCATGCCTGTAGTCTGAATTTATGATTTGCCTTTTAGTCCTTCAGAAAACAATAACACAATGTCAGTGTCAGGGTTTCATTTTGTAACAGCTGCTCTTACATGGTGCCGTCACTCCTAAAACAGTAATTTATGCAAACTTCATAAATCTTACTGAGCCATGTCAGTCCTCAGGCTTTTCCTGTGACCTAAAAGGTTTTTCTCTCTCAACGCATTTTAGTTATGAAAATAACTAAAATGTTCAGTAATACAGATAAGTTTGACAGATTTTCTCATTATTGCTTGTGAGATTCCTGGAAATGCTGGCATGAATCATAAAGTTAAAAGAAAAAAAAACATGGTGGCAATTTAGGGTCAACATTTGCATTACCATTACTGAGCAGTGATATTACATCTTAGATGATACATTCATCAGAAAAAAAGTGTCTATTCAGTTATTGACTTTGACCTGAATACTTGTCATATTTTTCAGATTTCTATTTGCAAAACAATTGCTCAAATTATGCATAATTTACATTCCAGTTCACTATTAAGGATATTACTGGTCAATTACTTCAATTCCAATTGAATACAGGTTTGAGGTTTACGGTTGTATTGTGGCAAAATGTGAAAAAAATCAAAGAGTACTAGTGAAAAACAAATACTAATAAAGCATTATAATTTGGTTGTTTTTCTTTCAATGTGAAGAGATCCAAAATATTCAGATTAATTTCTGGCTCCTGAGAGTGAACCTTTTGCCAGCACATCGAATAGCAAGATAATGGAAGCAGGTAGGTGTTGCTTAGAAATGCATAATAGACGGTATCTGGCTGAGTGCACACTTTATGCACAGGCATCGGTGTAAAACACATACTCGCATTAACGCTTGATGTACAAAAATCCTAAGTACTTTATTTATATCCATCAGGCTAATTAGTGCGCACAGGATCCAAATACTGAGAGGTTCTTACAATGTTTGGACAATTATAAGTACATAAAGTGCCATCTGCTTGCGAATGCCTGGCTGCCCGTAGCAGCTGAGATGGGGATAAAAAAAAAATTGCCAACTGCCTACTCAGATCATCTATAGGTTCCTGCTAAATACGTTGATTTATGTCAGCTCTGCTATAGGAGTTACAGACCTCTGTCAGCTCAAAATGAATGGCATTTTACTTCATTAAAACCATGAACAAAGACCAAACACTGACATTTTTTTTATTAAAGATGAAGAGGGTTCTTAAGTAGGTAGTATAATCCCCTTTATTTTTAATGATTATGTAATTAAAAAAACACAAATACACCTTGTTTTCTGTTTTTTTTTGTTGTTTTTTTTTATGCAATATCTTATGATAGACATTTATGGTCACATACTATTGAAACCATATACTTACACACTATTGCATCTTTACTGTACATTGTGGTTCAAACATTTTGGGTATCCTCCCTTCAGCTTCTCACATCAGTTGGTGGAATCTTCTCCCAGTTCTCTTTAAATAACTGGTGACTGGTGTAACTTGGTCAGGATTGTAAGCTGCCTTGCTCACTCATAGCTTTCTTTTAGCTCTGCTTTGCTGTGGGACTAGGGCTTCCCAATGGACACCCCAAAACACTGACTGTAATTTGCTGTCCTTAAGCCCCTTTTCAACTAATTTGGTGCTGTGTTTTTGAGTCATTGTCAGATTGGAATATCCACTTGTACTCAAAACATGGTAGGTTCCCCTGTGACTACTTTATGTACAGCCTCCAATTAACTCAAATGTTGTGAGTTAAACATAAGCATACAAAGCCATGGGATCTTTAACTGGGCTTCCCAAAATTCCTTAAAGGCATTGTACTTTTAGTATGTGTTATTTGCTAAATTTGAAGAAGATAGCACTGTCAGGTTCCGTGTTTTCTGTGTATTTATTTCGAGTTTTCTGTGTCTCTGTGCTCTCCGTGTTGTCCTGTGCTCCCCTTGATTGTTCCCAGGTGTGTCTCGTTCCCTGATTACCTCTTGTGTATTTAGTCTCACCTGTGTGTCAGCGTCTTTGTCGGGTCCTCGTCTGATGTTACCAGTCTGTTGCTTATGTCCACCTGTGCTGAGCCTTGTTTTCCACTCTGCAGTGCTGCCACGGTTTTGGACTGTTTTTCCTGTTTTTTGTTATTAAATCATCGTTTCTCATTTTTACCTGGGTTTCCTGGCGTCTGCCTCACCATCTCACTCCACAGCACTTCATGACAAGCACATTCTTAAAAAAACTAAATAAATATTAAAAAAACCCTCTTCTCTCATTATTGTGGAATTTTGCAAATGGATATCAAATCCTTGCAGACCTCAAATAGTGACTATATTTCTTTATACAGTATATGTAAATATCGGGTGTAAGTTTTCTCCAATCAAGAGGAAATAAATTTAATGCCACCTAAAGTATCACAATCTATGCACACAATTTCACTACACTTTCCCAATAAGCCTTAATTGAAATCATGTTAATAAAAACAAGAAAACCAATGAGTGTTTTGCATCTAATTCATTTCTGGTGAAAGGAAAGAAATTCGATTCATTGTGACATGTAGTATGAACATAAAAAGATAAAACATTGTCAAATTAATTATGAGTTAACATTTTTAGAATGCAGGAAATGCTTTTGTGCTGGATTTCTTTTTCAGTGCCCTTATTGTACAATGCCTAAGGTGATGTTTGCATATTTAAACTCAAGGGTAAGATCTCAATCTCACATCATTTGCACCCAAGTTTATTTTTAATCTTTCTTTTTGGTGTTACAGGCATGTAGTTATGCATGTCTGTTCTGTCAATTGAAATCGATTATTATGTTACTTTTTTGAACAGTGTGATGTGTGTTTATTGTCAGAGTTTCAATTAAGGCTTTACACCTTCTCAAACTCACTAGGAACTTTGAAGATTGGACAATTTATGGAGTTCATCTTGTTAAGACGCAACTTTGATGTGCTGGGAGTGCATAAAGAACAATATACTGCCTATACTAACTGTCAAGAGTTAGTCCAATGGCTGTAATTAAGTTGTTTGGAATACTAAAATAGTTTTAATGATGTCCTGTTGACATCACAATTATTTCAAAAACTTTTCTGATGCATGTTTCCGGGCAACAACTAGCTGAATGAGCTGCATCAGTAAAATATCCTTCCAGGACAGAAATTCACCTCGAAAGTTTTCTACACCGGATAATGAAAAAAAAAAAAAAAAAAAAGAGTAGGTATTACATGGCTATAAATAAGGAATAGCACAAAAAAGGCTCAGGTTTGAAGTGAGATTCTGTAGAATTGACATGAGATGTCTTACCAGCAATAGATAGCCGTCTGAAGCCTCAGTGCCCGAGAGTTGTGGTAATAGCCTGTCGCACTGGGGTTCAATCCCATATTGGTGACAATTCCACTCTGCAAAATGTTAAAGGAATGTCATACAAAAAATAATTATGTACACACAAATACATTGCTGTGCTTTTATTGTACTACAGACCATTTTAAAGATTTTGTAGCACAACTGGTCTTTATTGAGAGGAATCACAAAGATTTCCTTCAATAAAGGTACAGAGAAAGAAAACAAGGGACAACATAAGGCAAAGAGCTTAAGGACAAGAATTGAACCCCAAACAAATGCATCAAGAAGTACCAGACCCTGTATACAATCGATGTTTGCTAGTGTTGTATTGATTAAATTTTCTTTACCATAGAGACTGGATGCTGACTGTTGGAGAAATATTTCTGACCAGTATATCACTCATTTCCTAGGCAAGTCTGCTCCTGCTTGAATGTCAAGAACTGTGACATTTGCTGCACATTCTGTTTGTAATGTATAATATTTGAAGGGACATACTACTTTTCTGAATAAAAGGAGTGAAGTTTTATTCCCTATAACTCTGTCACATTATAGCAAGTCTAACTGGTTTTAATGAGTTGATGCAAAGATGAAGAACATTACAACATTGACTTGAAATACATTGAACACTGTATAACAAACAATTTGAGCCAGTCTACCACAAGGCATCTAAAAATTCCACTGCATTAACATAAGAGCACTCATACAGCATGTATACTTCATGTTTGTGTTACTATTGCAGAATTGATACAATTGTGATTAAAATATTTCAGCAAATGACCCAAGTATTACATTATCTCTCACTGTAAGCACTTATATATATATATATTACAGATTACTTGACTTACTTTCTGATTAATTCTATTCCCATTTTGTCTGTTGATCTTTAAATGGGAAGACAAATGGGAAGTCCTGACAAAAGTACCACACCCTGCCCTGATGCAGCAGAACAATGTGATCTGTACACTTTTGATTCCATTATTCATGTCCTTTTCATTTTATGGGAGCACATAATACTACAAGGACAGAGCAGGATCTAATGTTCCCCAAAATATGCTTAGTTTTCTTATACTGAGACCTAAATAATGCATTTTAATACAAAAGAATAAAGGGCAAGATAAAGTGTGACAACAGGTTTATATAATTTTATGCAAAGTTCATATTAATTCAATGAAGGTTTTTCACAAGATGCATTTTGAATTTCCATATCAGATAGCATTATTTACATCCAATAAGCAAATCGAACAGGCCAGTGTGCAGAGAAGCATAAGTTTTCCTAAATAGGAAATAACTCTATGCCCTTTCATTACATTGACAGGTCAAGATGTAGATAGGTCTAGTACCTGTAACAGTGGGAATTTAATATGCAAGGTGATAAAGCAAATTGAACAGACCACAGTGGGTTTCTCATATAGTTCTTGTAATGAGTTTTTATCTGACTGTTTTTCAATTGAAAGGAAGTTATTGCCAAGGTTTTAATAGAAGTGCAAATGATCTATCTGTATAATAATGTAGCCGAGGACATGAAAATGCAAACAACTGCACTTTATTCAAATCCCACTTGGGGTTGACTACAAAAAAAAATCAGTATTTATAGAATTTTAATCCCCCAAAAATGAGAAAAGACAACTAAATTAATCAGTGATGACTTACTTGAAACCTGTTAATAACATATTAACAAATATTAATGTCAGGACAACTACCCAACTGATGTGTTCTTGATATCGTGTTGTCACCACTTGACTAAAGCATTTTGAATGTTCAGATGACTGAACTCCAAATGGTAACAGACACTACCCCCAACTTAATCATGTTGGGGGTAGTGTCTAGTCTAATAACTCTAGTGTGAGTTATTAGACTAGATGTAATTTGAAAAAGTAAGCGCTAACTCATTAACTCTATGCTTAAAGATGCTATTAGTTTTACAAGCTAACAACAATGTTTGTATTTTCTGTGTTTTGAAAATACAAACATTGTAGCAACACTGTTACTACCAGAGGTTGTGTGGTATAATCTGTGGGGCTGATTTGCTGACATATAAACCACTAAAATGATCAAAACTAAGTGATAGATTCATTACTTAAGCAATAGCTGAAGTCAGGATTGAAGAGAAACCTTCACCTTTTCATATTGGAAATGCTCCAGCTAAACTTCGAAACTGAAAGTGACTACACCATTAAATTAGTTGTCAGTGAACTACAAACATTTCTGACTGTAGTAGACAGAGAGTATCTTTCAAGCAATGATCATGAATGAACTGGCACATCAGATTACACACAGAGCTTGTGTGTTTTTCCATTGTGCTGAATGGACTGTGAGTCATTATTTACATCTCCCTTTCATTATGTTGGGGTCTTTGTGTTGTCACTCCTTCACCATGTTTAGTCAGTTCCCTGAATGTGGATGTGTAAGTGTTGTGTTACTGCAGGACCTGCTGTAATTAAACCCAGTTTGATCTTTGTCTGGACTTTGACTGGTCCATTATATCAAATGTATACGCTTACATCTAAACCATTCAATTCTAATTCTGGCTGTGAGTTTAAATCACTGACATGCGGTGATGCCTGTCAGGTGTCTATGGATGAAAGAAAAGACATAAAATCATACTCTGAAACTTGACGTTATACTTATGTTGTTGTTTTTTCATATTATTCTGCAAACATCAATCTTAACCATGTAACACAACTATAACTTCATTGTCTTGTCAAAATTAATGGAATCAAAGTTTGTATTTATCATCGAAATGTATTTGTTTCCTTACCGATCACCATAACCACATGCCTTAAAAAAAGAAAGCATGAAGTGAAGAAACACAGAAAGATAATCTATAGCCAATACCTTGATAGTTTGTAGTACTCCATATATGGATGCTCAATGCATCTTTATTTTAACTGATTCCATCAACATATTAATCTGCTTGATATTAGTTTTGACAAAGGATTTCAAACCAGTACACAGAGTGACTGGAGGCCTGCAGACATTTTGCCACAGCCATTGTTAGAAGTAGCACAACTAACAGATACAGTTAAAACCAGACGATTACATGCACATGCACATTTTTTGGCACTGTCTGAAGTTAAATCAAACATTGTGACTGTGTTGCTCATTGTGCAAGAAACAACTTACCATTACAGGAAAATGTTTTATGTGTTGTCATTGGTGGTCACTAGCCTGAGCATTCATGGCAGGCTCTGTTGTAGGGAACTAGCTGCTGCAGCGCAGCAGAGAGCAAGGGGAAGGAGCACATATACAAGGATAATTAACAGCACTAAGACCCTCCTTCTGGCTCTGGTTGTTTCTGACTGAGCAGTGTATTTCTGCAGAAGGGAGAAGGCAGGGGAGATTATCTGTCTCCTCTTATACTGTCATAATATAGTAAGAGTTTTATGCAATTTATGTATATAAAGAACATATTTACTTTCAGGTGGACAAAATAAAATAAATAACTATGAATTAACTTTTTGAACAAGAGTAGTGCTGCATTTGTTTGTTTTTTTTCCCCAAATATGTTGTTTTTCAAGTAGATTATTTCTATGTATCAGAATCTAAACTACAATATGCTCATGGAAAACCAAAATCAAGCAAAATATCAAACTATGAGCAGGAGAACATTTCTAAATGGAGTGTTTAAGCAACAAAGGTGAATAAACTGGCTTGTCAACAAGAAATGGTCAGTACATGTTGGTCTCCGCTCTCCTTGTAAAACATGTAGGCTTTTCCCATTGTACTGCATTAATTATGAGTCACTATTTACATCTCCCTTGTATTATGTTGGGCTCGTTTTGTTGAATTAGCTGCCGCTCCGTTGTTGTGTTTATTCAGTAACCTTGCTGCGGCTGCTGCTCTGTAAACTGCAGGGCCAGCTGTGATTAGACCCATGCCACACACACACTGTTGCACTTTGTGTTCATTACCAGAATGCTGTTGGATAAATGAGATGTTCTGGGCCAGCACTTTTACAGGAAACCCATGGGCAGTCATACTTTTATTTGACTTGC
Organism: Alfaro cultratus; assembly: GCA_903066825.1. NCBI lineage: Eukaryota > Metazoa > Chordata > Actinopteri > Cyprinodontiformes > Poeciliidae > Alfaro > Alfaro cultratus. The sequence continues at coordinate 7,934 of CAEFZX010009166.1, forward strand.
ATTGCTCCAAAAGAACAGCAAGACATCTAAATTACACATTTCTGCAGTTTTTTTTTTTTTTTTTTTTACTTATTTGGTAATACATATTTAAAATCACTGTATTCAATGCTTTTTTCGGAGTCCTTTATATATTCGTGGTATAACAAAGATCACAGATTGTGTATGGACTGTCTATTTGACAGCATTTTACTCAGCTCAATATCAGCTAAAACTCTAATGATCTGTAATTAAAATCAAAAGCTTTCATTACTGCTGGTTCCTTTCTGTCTCCTGCCTCAACTTTACTTCATTGTTGCTTTTTTGTGTGTGTGTGTTCGTGTCAGTCCTGTCTCGCCTTCACTGTTTGTAATTATGCAAATGAAATAAAACTGTGAAAGAAACACAGAGTGGCTTGTCTCCGCTGGAAGAGGCGCCTTTGTTTTGTGTGCCGAAACACGGCTGCTTCAGTGGATTGTGCGTGTCGATCCAGAGCGTCATTTACTCGACTTATCCAACTTTTTTTTTCCCCAGCTCTTGTCGGATTCTTACAAACGTGCTAAAAATGACAGGGAGTATTAGAATCCCACACAAGGCTATGTGCCACCTGATATTTTGCTTCACCGATCAGGATGGTGCCAGCATGCCCAGACTCGGCCAAACAAACAAAAACTGGAAGCTCTCTTTCATTTAGAAAAGGAATATTATTTTGTGCTGCTGAAGATGTGCAAAAAGCTGAAATTTTCTGATAAAGTCACAAGAGGTGATTTGTGAAGCAAATGTACACAGAAGAGGTTGAGAATGTCAGAATGTTGCTAGACAACTTTCTGTTTCCCTATGTCTCAGTCTATTTATTTATATAAAAAACTAGAAAAAAAAACGAGACTACTGGGGATTTTGTTTTCTGTGACAATGTTTGTCTTAAATTGCACACTTCGGGCAGTGCAGGCAAAGTTAGGTGAGGATGTTTTACTAGCAGGCATCAATCAAAAAGACACCTGGCAGTTCATTATCCAACACTTCCTTCACTCTGCTTAAATTTGCATAGACATCTTGAGCTCTCCTTTTTGCGTGTCCCTCCCCGCTTGCAAATGTTCAGTGCTCACCTTTCCGCAAGCCTTTGCATTCCAAGTACATGCGTCTTTCTCCAAATGAATACAGGCGGTAACTTTGCATGTGAATTTAAATGCTGGTCTCCTTGGATTTAACCTCAGATTCTGCTGGACTCAATGATATGGTGGTACTTTGGGATTTAAATGCATGGCGTGTTGGCAAACACAATCCTATTCTTATTATTAAGTCTGCAATGTTGCAAGGGAACTAAGTATCTGCATTTCATGGGAATGAAACAAAGGTGTTATATATATTTAATTGTAGCTCCTCTCTGATTTAAAAAGGCCTTTTTTGAATAGCAAGTTCTCTTGTCTTCCCCATTTTGAAGATTGGGAAAGAGAAATGTGCCTCTGTGCCATGTCACAGAGGCACAAACTGCTTCCATGAGAACCATGAATGACCCTCTACTATTTCATACATTTTTAAAGACTTGCAAAACAGAAATAAAGAAACACCAAATTAGAAAAATAAGAAAGCAGTAAATTACACAGAAAGCAACTGATTAATTTGATTTAATGTCTAGAGTTGCTTTGATATAAAGATAATTGCTATCAAGATTAGATTTTTATTTTGCCTTTGTTTTGTGCAGAATCAAACTGTCATAAAATAATCAAGAAATAACCGCTGCCTCTGTTCTTGTCTGTGTCCACCTAAAGATAAAAAAAATATCCGTACATTCTGCAGCAACATCTGCTTGGATCTTTAAATATTTCCACTATCCAGAGGTCTGACAGAAAAAAAAACAAAAAAACAAAAAAAAAAAACCTTGGTTAACAAGGTCGGCACCAGCACTACCCTGTCTGTCTCTCCCACTGATTTCTTGTCATGTAGATAACAGTGCACATTCTTTGATGCCAGACCAAAGAGATAACATGGTGTAATGAAAATTTACAAAACAAATAGCTTTCACTGTCTCCAACAAACCCCTACAGTGCTTCTGGACATGAATCTATCCTATTGGCTCTGGGGCAAAAGTTACCCACAATCAAACATTGAATTTTTCACTTGAAAATAAACCTTAAGGCAAACATCTCCCAAAGTAAAGGTTTCTAAGCTGCTGTCAAACTATTTCCTCTCTTGCCTTGTGTACAGGAATATTGAAAAACATGCGCTGTGGAAATCTAAACATAATGAAATAAAGCATATTGTGTGGAATATCAAGTCCTGGCATGTCTTTAGAGTACAGTAACAGGCAAATGACAAAATAGACTGGATAAAAAGTTCTTTCCTCCTTGTTTGACATGGAATCAGATTAACACAATAACAAAACTCTTAAAAAATTAACTATACATATATTCTTAAAATGGGATTGAAAGGAAGTAGCTAATAGAAAAAAAGTGCAGTGTTGTAAAAGGCTTTTAATGAAGATGAATAAAGAAAGGTCTTTACACTTGACCTTCGCAGTGGGAAGAAAGTTTTCATTAGCTAATGTTTCGATCCATTTTGGATCTTTATCAGGTCAAAACTTTGAACAATGACAGGGCATGCCCATCCATGGCTCTTTCAAGGAAATCACTAAAACACATGCTAATTCAATCCATTGGGAAATATGGTATTGAACTTATTGGAAGATACTTTTTTGTCAAACAAGCAAGCAAGTTAGGTCTATCCCGAACAACAGTTGAAGTTTTCCAAAGAATATTGCGATCAAAAGTTTTGTTTATCAGTGGCTTATTGAGAAACACCAAAAGTAAAAGCTAGGGAAATTGAAAGTTTTCTTGACTACATGGACAAAAAACAGCATAAAAGGTTATAATTATAAAGTAATAAGTAATGTTCTCATATCATCTGCTTGGAAGCCTACAATGAGTACAAAATCTGTAGAAGATCCAGTTAACTTTCACAACAATCATCAAGCAATACCCAACACATTTGTGACTTTTGACTGCATGGCAAACTTATGGGGTTTAAATACATCACTACAATCCCCCACTTATTATCTGTTCTATAACCTTGAGGAAAAGATCATTACAGACCATATCAACATAATTAAACAAAAAGAATTCAAGTTGATCAATACATACATTGCTTAGCCTTTAGAGTCTATTTTCTGCAAGATACATGATACTACTGAAAAACTATGGGACTAAGTAGAAATGAGACAGGCTAAGGTCTGTTTTTCTTGAGATTGCAATGTTATTTACAAAAAATGACACGACCTTGTTGCACCCAAATTGATTCACTAATCAGCATGTCTCTGTTATCTTACGACTGATACAAGTATAAACTAGCTGACCTTTGTGTTACTCTTAGAAGAAGATGAATGCTGTGTGAGCAAATTTAGGTCAGCACTATTTTAAAGTTCAAAGTTTAGAAGCAGTACATAGATTGTATTTAGTTTATTTTTCTTTTCATTTTGTAATAAGTACTTTTTGAGGAACATTTTAGACAGCTCTATGGGAATAAACATTTTTACCTTGTTTTGGTATGTCAAGGAATTAGAACAAAATAAGAGGAAGATAAATTCCTAACCTTTGACACAGCATGATTATTTTTAAGAATTCGGTTTAAATATGTGCTCCATTTTTACTCAGAAACTGACATTTCCAAGTCTGACAAGCAGATAACCTGTGAAAAAGATCAAGCTCCTCTCCCTTCTCCATGTGGACCTACTAATATTTGCAGAAATATACTCCTCTTGGCCAGAAACAACCAATCAGAGCCAAGATGAATGTCTTGGAGCTGTCAATCACCCTTGGGAACCTGCTGGTTCCAGCCTCAGGAACTCCATGGAGCCCTCAAGTGGCTTCTATAGCTCCAATACTACAAAGACACCACGGACCACGTTCCTGACAGTGATGCTATCGTATAATTATGGGCCAAAAACCTTGGTCAATATGTGCAATAAAGAACTCTGGTACTTCTGAAGAAAACATTGGTACTAACAAGGGGTGCCAAACAAATGTGTAGGTGCAATTACAACTTCTTAAGCCTGGTTCCACATCGCTGACCCGAACTATTGTCCATATCTTTTGGATTACATTTTCCTAATGCCCACTTATCTCTTAAGAGGATCAGCTAGTTTGAGAGTTTCTTCACCATTTCATGTTTCTCGCATGTGGATTTGGTAGAAAATGACTGACAGACGATCAGTTGACAAGACAGCTGCCAACACTCTATCCAGCAACTGGGTCAAGTCCCTCTGACATTCATGACAAGTTCCTGGTATGTCACCGTCCCCCCAGGCCCTGTGACTTACCTGTGTGTCACCTCTGCTCTGTGGAAGCCCTTTGAGAGAACCTTATAGCTCTGCCAGACTCTCTTGTGGTTTTCCATTGGTGCTTATGTCCCTTTGGATAAGAAAGCAGGCTTTCTCTTATAATTAGACTCTGTGGCGTTCTTGGCCATGCAACTGAGGTCTGCCATTTAAGGATGAAGATGACTGCTCCTTCCCCATCTCTGCTGCATTATTAAGTGTGACAGGATTCGTTGCAGCGTGCCTCTCCCATTCTCTTTGTACTGTTTCCCTTACCCCCATCACTAACGCTCCTTCCCCCCCACTTCCTCATCTCTACTACCAAAAAGCCCTTCTCGACATCCCTCCGCCACATGCGTGCTCTGTGAAATGGAAATGCCGCCCTATTAAAAACCGTCAACCTGAAGCAGATCAGTGCTGCACTTATGCTAATGTAGACACAGGAAAATATCACACAAGGAGAGGAAGAGAAAAAAAAAAGTGTTACGGAGGGGAGCAAATCGAATAAAAAATTACCAGCTTCACTTGAGAGATGAAAGTGCAGTATCTCCAAATTGAAAATGAATACCGTTGTAGTGAGAGGTTAGGAAATATTCGCAATTGTGCAGGGGCTGGAGTGGGTTTAAAGTGAGAGTCATGCATAAGGAAGGACTGGAGGCAGTGACACTGAAAACTGAAGATAATTATGTGTTGTTTGGGCCCCTGTATAATAAATACAATAGATTTACAGCTGTTTATACTTTTTAAAGAATAGTTTTATTTGTCTAAACTTGGTTTCTAAATAGCTTTCCATTGCTGAAGCACAGCTGCAATCTTAGAAAATTTTGCTGTTGGCACGGGGAAAAATGTGCCTTACAACAACCTCACAATTAAAATTTAACAAGACTTTAGAGTGCAAGTGGTGCATAAAATCACAGCAGAAAATAAAGGTCTTCTTGCTAATCTATTTGGTGGCTTTGGGATCAGCCCCTCTGTCATCATGGAGAGTGACAGTAATGATAAACCGTAATCAAATCTGCTCCCGCGAGGTTAGGCCTCATTCCTCACTGCACATAATGGGGAGAGGGGAGGAAAATTAAGTGTCCCTTTGATCCACGCAGCTGAATACTGAGCGTATAACAAATTAAAGAGATGTCTAGTCCGTGTGTCTGGAGAATGGCTGCCCGAGCACTACTTTTTCCACACTAAAGTTGCTGTTAATGTATCTCCAAATCCAGTGCCTTGATAAAATATTCACCTTTATTATAGTTTGTCAGTTTGCTATTTGTGGTTGCTAAAGAGACAGAGGCCAATTTGATTTCAAAGTGTGAGATGCGGATATGATACAGTCAAATTTGTATCATAACCATACAAGATTTTTTGCTATCTACAGGATTTTATAACGACTGAAGGTAACATAGTTATCTGATTTTGCTATAAAGTATCACTATAATTTTTCCTCCACGTCTGAACCACTTCGTGTTATATGTCACATAACATTCAAATAACTTACTTAAAAATATCAACTTATTATGCAAACCAAGCTATAAAACCTCAAGAGGTTCAGATAAAAAAAACCCAAAAAACAGCTCACAAGTATTTAAAGGATTGCACTTAATCTTTTCACTCATTTTGTTTTGTTTCCATTTTTTCACCTAATCTCAGTGGCTACACCACAATAAAAAAAAGAAGTGCAAGACATATGAATATTTTTGCAAGTTATTGTATATAGAGTCTTTAAAGAGAACATTTTCTGAGTGCAAACATATGTGCATCTCCCTCTCAAATATAGGACATCTTAATCCTAAGTGTTTTTTACCGTCAGTGTTACCATGACTACACCTTGATGTTAATTGGATAAAGTGATTGCAATTTGCTGTCTGAATATCACCATGTCATGCAAGTTGTTGCATCGGTCTCACATTCTTAAACAGCCTTTTTTTGTGTGTGGCTGAAAATATGCAGGGATCAATTTTTTCTCTTTCTGTAAACACAATGGTTAAGATGATGAGCGTAATGATGACACTGAGATGAGTGCTAAAGAGAATGATTAGAGAAGCGGCTCTTGCTTCCTAGATGTATAATTCTGTGAGGAATAAATAGATCCAGACAGTGGCTGGAGACATTTTTTTTTTTTTTATAATTTTTTTGTGTGTTCTACACTGGACACATCTTATAGGAATTAAAATAAATAATCCACAATAAATAAACCAAGAGGAGGAGTGTGCCCCTCCTCTTGTTTGGTTTTAAGTCAGTTTTCTCCAGCTTAATACAGGAAAGTTCCCCATCCTCCGTACAGCCTTCACTGCACATGCACTGCTGTTCAGCTGGATGAAATAAAGCTTGCCTGCTTTGACAAGTAGTTTTTCACAGTCTAACAATACTCTAAGGCAATAGATAGTTTGTTTCAGTTGTAGGAATGGGTTAGTTCACTTATTTTTAGTTTGATCTGAAATTATAACCATATTTCATTAGAGTTCCCAATTGGGGTCAACGGAAACAGAAATCAATGGAACTAAGGTATATCCAACTATTAACTTATATGTGAGATTTTATTGTCTATCTTTGTAATTTATGAAAATACAGAACTGCCAGTTTAAATAAGCTGATTAAGAATGGCTAAGTAGATGGTTATGATATGGATTGCTTACAAGAATGAAATGGGAAGAGTTAGGATGAAACATCAGCTTCATCCTTGCTCTTCCTCAAAACTTAGATGTGAATTGGAAGAAGGGGAAAGTGACCCAGAGACTCAACCAATACATATTTTTCCATTAACTTACTTGTATTGATGCTTACAGCTAAATATATAATTGCTGATCTATTTTATTTTAAATGTCAATATGAATCCATAAAAAAAAGACAGAGTAAAACAGGATCTTTGACAAGCTTAATCATCATGAAAAAGCATTTTAAATTAAACACATCCCAGAAGTCCTAGACAGTGTTATTTTATTAACTTTTCCACAGCTTTACTTTCACATCATTACTTTTACACCCTATTTCCTTGTGAATAGTGTTCACAAGAAAAAAGTCACAGGCTTATAAGAGGTTCTCATAGTATGAAAGCAGTCTGTAAAAATTACATTTTAAGTGTTTAGGTAAAAGTACATAGAGCAAAAATGTGTAATAATGTGAGACAGAAAGACAACATTTGTTGCTACCGATTCTAAAAATGGTCTTATAGTTATTATTACAGTTAAAATAGTTATTCAAAATATTTATTTAATGATATATTTATTTTAAACTTCCTTTATTCATCCTTGAAGAGAAAGTTGTTAATTTCAAACCACTGTCTCCTGGTCTGCAGTTACAATACTGTCTGTCAACACTAGTCAGTAAAATCCCATATTTGCACATTTGAACTATCCCTTTAAAACAAGATAATTAATTAAATAAATAAATAAATAAATCCACTAGAGTTCTCTGCAGAAGACCTGGTTGATTTTTCTTTTCTTTTTTTGCTGCAGCAAAAAAAATTAAATTCCTTGTCTCCTCCTGACACTATGTGCATCCTTAAACTTTAATTAAGTGTGTGCAATAATTAGTTATTTAGTATTGAGAGTGTAAAACAAAACAAGATATGAAAGATATAAAAACCAATGGTTGTTTTGGGGGATTGTTGAATCCCTTAAGTCATATTCTCTCTTCATGAATACTGAAGTTTATGGGAAACAAACTTTGCTATTAGTTTTTATATTCTAGTGACTGTAATAGGGCTTGAGTTTGAACACTTCTTAACTAGGTTTTAGAGTGATAGCATTGTTAAAATTTTCAACCCTCTATTGTGAAGGGTCAAACCCTTGAGGGGGAACAAATTACTCAAAAGAGGGGTTAAAGGTGGGGTGTAGTTGGTTTTATTGCACACACTTAACTTTTCGGGTGAAAACGAACGTGAAACGGCTCATAAGAGACCATCAAGGCAGAGTTTTAATTATTGTCAGTGTCAGACTTGAGCACAGCCTCTTGGGAAGGCAAAAAATAGAACGAGAATTAGCCTCTTTCACTAACCCTGACAGCTAATTACATTTAAAATGGCTAACACCACAAAACAAAAGCGACTTGACAATAACACTTTGCTACAGCTCGAGTTGAGCTGCAGAAACGACTGCAACATGGAGGGCTTATACTTTGATTCTAAAGAGGACTTTACACTTGGATCCTGAGAGCTCTGACTGCAGCAGACATATTCAAAATGTTTGCATTTTTTTTTCTTTGCCTTTTCTGAAATCAATATAAACTTGTTAAGTCTGGCAGAAAATGGGGTGCATACTCAGTTTAGATATGGCCTTGCCTCTTGATGCAGCCTTGAGCGAACGGCAGAGTGCATGAGCACGTCTGCGAGAAGTCAAACGCAATGAATGTCGAATATGAGTCCAGCCGGGAGGACTGCTTTATTGGCCCATTTCCAAATGAGCATTGACTTCTTCATTTATTTGATTCATTTCTGACTTCGCAAAGCCCGTATGAAAAGGCATTACAACTCCTTAAATGGATGATTCTGTCCTGTGTCTTATTTCAGTTTTTTTCATTAATCATATTCAGAGTTGTTCCATCAGTTTAATTTGTGGTCTACAAACTCCCTCTTTAGACCTCCCTCCTATGTCCCTGCTTCATCCCTTTCCTTTTGCTCCTTTCTTGGCAGGTTGATGGATAAATGGGAGCATGTTTGAAAGGAAATGAAGAACTCTGTGGTTTTGAAGGCTCCCTCCTTTGTGTCCTTTCCCATCCTGGCAGAGGCTACATCCTCGCCGGCCAGAAATGGAGGGAGAAAAGACGGCAACAGCAAACATGCTCTGGTCCCCCTTGCCTCCTCCTGAATAAATTCTGATACATTTCATATGTGTGCTTGCCTGCAGTTTTACCTCTGATGTTTCACATGGGAATGTGATAGCCCCTATATCTTGTTGTGGGCTGAGTGTGCAATATGATACTGTAGTAGGAGTGTTTGTGTTTGACAACAAGCGGCAGCTGTATTTGTCTACATGCGTGCGCATATGTGTGTGTGATTCCAGATCAGCCACATCTCTGTGCCATTCATTCGCAGTCTCATTGCTTGTTCCTGGCATAAACAAGCAGGGGCTGATCTGTGTCATCCACACATGACAGCTTAACAAAAAAGGATACACAAATCACACGTCGGCCTCAACTGGAGACAGTGGTACCCCTGAACACCCTCCCCTGATGTGTCGTCTAAATTGCATTTTCTCATGAGACAGCAGGAAAACATCATACTCCATGACTTCTTTGATAATTTCTCTAACATGTTTCATCTTCCCCAGCTTGTACTTTATGATAAGATCTTATATACCAGCTGGACTCAAAGACTATTATTTGTAATCTCAGTGCTGCATCTGCTGTCGATCAAGCCATAATGTTTTGCAAAAATATCCTTTCCCTGAAAATTTGTCATGCTAAGGTAATTATGTAAAGTAACTACGAAGGGAAAGGATGAAGATACATGGTTTTCAAAACTTGTTACAAATAAAAATCCCTCTATTGCTCTCTATTACCCCTAAATAAAATCCATTGCAACATTCCGTTTCATATGTTGATCCATTTCTGTGCCTCCAAGTGTACTTCTGTTAAGACTATAATACATAGAAATAATCTACAAAGCTGTTCAGAGCTGAAAAGAATATAGATGGAGCTAAATACGGGACATCCTGGAAGAAAATCTGTAGAGGTTGGCCTTCCAGAGGGACCGAATATTAAAACTATGTGTCACCTTGTTTCCACTACACAGCAATACACTGGAGAAAGAACTTGCAATGTAACAAAATGTGAAAACACAATTTAAAGGAAAAAAAAAAAAAGCTTTGCATGCCTCTTCTGAATGAATGAATGATAACATAATCTGTTTCTCTTGCACTACCCGACCAAAGAAAATGTGAAACTGCTTTTAATGAAATATGATTACTTAGTGTGCAGCATATTAGGACCTCTTTATGCGTACACAGGACTTTGACAATGTGTCCTTCACTTGAATAATAAGTGGTTGTTAGGTGACTCATTTGAAAGTGTTTCTGGATGGAGCGATAATTACTGACATCTACTGCTCATTGCTAATCCAAGTTTCCTATAAAAGAAATGAAGATATAATCATAAACTTTCTTAAAGTACCTTCATTTGAAGCTATTTCCCTTTTTTCTTTTCCTTAGCAAGTGTTCTGAGCTCTGAACAAATTTGTAATGAGGTTAATGCACATGGTGAATGTTTCAAACTGATGCAAAGCAGGAAACTTATAATGCTTGAAAGCATTGGCAGTGATTGAGGCACAGTAAAGCACTGCTAAATGTGTTCAACTAATAGACGTTTAGGGGCCCATTAATTTAAGAAGAAGTAGCTATGGAGGTAGGGGAAAGAAATTAAACTAAAAGCCCTTTGAAAGGACAGCTCTAGGTGACATCAGGAAAAAGTAAAATAATGTTTCTTTTTATGTCTCCAAGAAGGGAAACTCATGGTATACAGAAAAAAAATTATTGGGAAGAGGTATCCTAACTGACAATTCTGTTTTTATATTCGCAATGAAGACTAAATGGAGTCTCGTTGAATCTGTGAAGTTCATTTCAAACATCAGTATTCCTCTCTGCATTATACCAGGCTTCCTCTTTCCAAATGTTCTCTCTAGAGTGTATAGATGCTGCTTTCCCTCGTGAAAGCTAATATACACTATCAGTATATTAGCTGTAACGATATCCTCAAGAACGATTAAAATAACTCAAATTGTGTTTCAAGCTCTTTAATATTCTCAAAATATGTATTTAGCCACAAGAGGGCTGAAAATTTTAATATATTTTGTGGCCCCAACTGCAATAAATGCAACGAGTGCCTTGCAAAATTATTCACACCGTATTTTTTTTTTATTTAAACACTTGCCACAGTCCCAGATTCTGGTTTTGAGTTCTGAGTTAAATGGAACACAAAGTTTGCTACTTTACCTAGCCTCTTAATGTGATTGATGGTGACTTCTTCTTTATCTGTTAGCATTTTTTAAGGCAGCCTTTTCATTATGTCACCACAAACTTTGGTAGGACATGTGCTGATAAAGCCAATACATTATCATTGTCTTCATTACAACAAATAAATTCAGCAACTGCTCATTGAGAGCTTGAAATGAGAGCAAAAAAATAAAAAAAATGGAAATGGATATAATATTAGCAATGCCAATGGATCTAAAACGGATGAAGTCTAATCATATTTACCTAATTGGTAGCATGGACAAGTTTGCTGTTTGTTTAGTTTTTAACAGCCTTACAAAGTTTATATCTCAAATGCATTAAGGTATTTGTTTTTACAAATAACCAGTAGTGTTTAATATTCATCATCTGTGAATCATATCATATTAAGTCCAATGTATCACTGGTTAAAGTAGGGGGAAATACTGATAATATTAAGAAGTCTTTAGTTATGCTGTTATCAAAACACTTTGGTTTCTTTGCAGAGAAGAGGCGCTGCAAAAATACAGTTTGTTTCTACAAAGATTGCCTCGTTTCACTGAGTCTATGCAAAAGATTATCTTCCCAGGGAGACGATGCTCTGCATGGGAGCTGCGACTGTGTGTGTAGCTAGGTATAACAGATGGGATTCAGTATAAATGCTGCACTCCTGCTGAGCTCATGCAGCTCTGCTGCAAATTCAGTGCTGCACGTTAAAGATTGCACTTCATCAACCATAAATACGTCTACTTTCAAATCTGTGTCAGCTTAATGGGATAGTGCAGACTGAAACATTTATAAGCAGTAAACATCTTTGTCACCATTTGGCAGATTTCAAAATTAAAAAGTTATGTTTACCGTGCAATAAATAACTTCATGAAAATATTCTCTGTGGCATTCTGGTCGCAAATTATGACATCTGTATGGATGCAGAGTTCCTTTGCAGATTTTATACAACCCTCCAACTAAGGAAAAGGACATTTACCTTATTGTGCAGTTTAAGCGTCACAATCTGCCTCAGATTGCTACATTTTAAAACCAGATGGAAATAAAACTTCAGTTGTGATTGCCAAAATTTCATGATTCATTATGTAGCTGCTTTTAATTGGCAAGCTTAGTGGTTTTATTTCCGAGTGTGAGGGACTGAGCCAGATAGGCATGTGAACACAGAGTTAGTTTAAAATAAAAAAAAAGAAGAAAAGGATCTATTTTCCCAAAACAATAAGTTCAAACAATTAATACAGGGCCATTGAAAGATAAAAAAGGTAAGAAAGAAAAAAGCAACACAATAAAATAAAATAATCAATCAATCAATCAAATTTTATTTGTATAGCACATTTCAGCAGCAAGGCATTTCAAAGTGCTTTACATCATAAACACAAAAACACAAAGTCATGCAACATAGAATAAAACAATCAGAACATTACATTAAGTCAAGTTCCATCATTAAATTTGTAATTGATTATGTTTCAAATACAACTCTAAACAGGTGGGTTTTTAGTCGAGATCTAAATGAAGTCAGTGTTTCAGCTGCTTTACAGTTTTCTGGAAGTTTGTTCCAAATTTTTGGTGCATAGATGCAGAATGCAGCCTCTCCTCATTTGGTTCTGGTTCTGGGGATGCAGAGCAGACCAGAACCAGAAGACCTGAGAGGTCTTGAAGGTTGATACAGCAACAGCAGATCTTTAATGTATTGTGGTGCTAAACCTCAGTGATTTATAAACTATCAACAGTATTTTAAAGTCTATTCTCTGAGCTACAGGGAGCCAAACTGAAGCCATATTTTTAACTTAACATAACACAAACTCAAAATAACTGTTCAAGAGTAATAAACTTACCTACATGATTACTGGTTGATCACATTTGGGATGGGGGAAGGAGTACACCTACTTTCAAATTCAAAAATACACAGTATAAAAAAAAATAATTGAAATAATTAATCACTAAATACAAAGTTAATCAAATAAACTTATCAGAATGCAAACTCAATGGTCTTCCTCCACAGTGGATTCTGCATTGTATCACCCAATCAGCATGGACATTTAAATTACATTGCTTTTATTTTTTTAAACATAACAGTTAATGACATTTCTCTAAAAAAAAAAAATAACAACCCCCTATGATGCTTGCACCATGTTTTATCATAGAGATCATGTCCAGCTTTAGCTTTAGCTAGTTTTTCATGTAGGGTAAGTAGGTTTACGTTTGGTCTCATCTAAATGGTGCACCTGCTTCATAATGTGTTCTACAGTCTCTTCTTCAGCTTGTGGCAAATTACAAACAATATTAATTTGTACTTTAATTTCTACTTTTAGGTGCTTTAGGTGTATATGGCATGTCTTCCTATGAGAAAACATAATAGGTGTGTTCCACTGTAACGCCTGTCTGAAGCTCACCTAAAAGAATAACAGTATGATGAAAGTAAAGGCTGAAATAAGTCCCAGCAATGCAGCCTCCTCCGGAGCCAAGAAGGCTCCGGTGCTTCAACATGGCGCCTAGCTGAACCACTATGGAGGAACTATAGTCAGTCAATCACCTGCTAACTGGTTGCTCTGGTGATTCATAGCAGGAGGGAGAAGAGTAAGAGAATCAGAGAGAAAAATAGAACAAACACCAGAAATCTTTATCCAGCAGAAAAAGAAAAAAAAAAGAAAACTGTTAGAGGACTGAGTTTAGGTAATTGACATATTTAATGAAGCCTGTTCTGTCATTTTTAAATTCACAAAAATAAATCAAGGGCCTATGAGAGGAATTACTAAAAAAAAAAAGAGAAAAACTAAGGAAAGAAAAACTTTTCTATTGAGATTCCCTTTTTTGGGGGAAAAAAATCTCTTACTCAGATAAATGGTGATTTCAGGGTAGAAACAGATTCAATTGCAGCTGAAATTAAAATTGTCGTACAATGTAATAGAAAAAAAATAGATATAATTAGCTTTCTTGTAGTTGGACAAATAAACTGTTTAACAGTCAAGACTCAGTCCCACAATGGGACCATATCCAAAATTACCCAGTATATTTAGTCCCAGGTTTCTGTTTCCTATGCTTAGATCCTTTCCGCTTCTTGGTGTGACTTAACAATGCTTGAAGCTTACTGTTGGCTGATTTGCTGTTTTATGCTTCTTTGATTAAAATTGTCATGGCACAACTTTAGCTTTTTTTGACTATTCAAATAAAACCCTTCAGTATTACTTGTGTAAATGCATGTTTACTCCTTCATTCATGTAGTTTTAGCAGACTGAGTTTTGAGCAATACGCTGCCTTCAGGCGAAAACATTTTCAGTAATGTCAATGCATTTTTCAATAGTGCAATGGAAAACCACATTCTGTACACGTTGTGGGGTCTTGCGGTAAAAGAGAAGGGTACAGGACACTGCCTCCAGTCTTGACAAGTCTCCTGTGGAGAATGTGTGGAGAAACATTTAAACTGATGGGGTTTTGGTTGTTGCCTCACAGAAAGAAGGCCTCTGCTGTAGATTCCATTGGGGGCCCTTCTGTGTGGAGCTTGGAGATTTACCTTGTGTTTGTGTTAATATTCTGTTTTCTTCTCTTAGTGATATGCACACACATGCGCACGCCCACACACCTGCATCCATCCATCCATCCATCCATCCATCCATCCATACATACATACATACATACATACATATGTACCTAAGTGGTAGTTTAAATTGATCATTAAATGTGTTACACTGCTGGAATGGTTTGTTATTCTTAAAAGGAAGGGTTTTATTACAGTGCCCTAGCTGATTTAAGGTTGTACAGCTTCAGTCAAGGCTTAATTATATATTTTGTTAATGTCATACAGTATTCGATCCAACTAAGTGTATATGTCTACTTTTATATTTTAGGTATCCAAACTCTGCATTACCACTGATTATTCAGAGAGGCCAAGATTTTTAAATTATTACCTTGTGATGAAGCTTCATTTCTAAGGACAGTTATGCTTACAAACGGCAAAGACGTAATTGATAGTTACACTTTTCTTAAAATGATGCAGCATGAAGACATCCTCTGTTTTCTTCAGGTTGTATTTTCTGTCTGAACAAGTTTTGTCTCATGAAAGACAATTTATGCCTTTCAGCCGTTAATGAAAATGGACCTAATTTGCATTCTATTTTTCTGACAATTCAAAAGTATAACTCAGATTCTCTTGACAGCTTGATAGAAAAAGCATTAGAGTCACCAGCTGGAGCCAGCGTGAATGTACTGGCAGTTCAAAAGAACAATTAAACCTGAAACAAATTGGAAAAGAGACATAGGCAGAGGGAAAATATAAAAGAAGATAATTTTTTGATTAGTGGCTGAACTCTTAAGACAGACGAATATGTCTTGCGGCTTTAAGAAAGATGGAATTATTGAACTTCAAAGTCCCTGTAGGACTTTGCATATTACAAGTGAATGCTCGAAACTTGTGTAAGAAAAATGTGTTGGGAACTCAGAGGCACACTCAAAGTATCCTTAGGAAATAAAGTTCCATGAAAACTTGGAGGAGTCAATTAATTGTGGAGTCGTAGTTCAGGTAGACTGATGAGGTGGGGTTAAGTCTGCTGGGCCAATAATTAAATAGAAGCAAAGCTCATCTCTCTCCCTTCAACATAATGGTTTTTTAGATGGACGTCTGAGGTTTCTTATAATCCAACACATACAAGATAGACACCTTTGTACAGGTATCTTTTTGTGGAGATTAATTGATTTTCATTATAGTATTTTAACCTTTATTATAACAATATCCGAAGACACTTTATAATAGTTTTAACATTGTTTGCTCTGTAACAAAGTTCTTACAAATTAATTATTGAATTAAACGGAACAAAAATGTAAATATTTTCCACTTTCCAGTGGAATAAAATGTAAACTCTGCACGTAATTTAGACTGGCAGCATTGTGAAGCAACATATGAAAAATACTGCGTGTGAAATAACACGTTTTGATTTCAAGAAAAAGCACAGTTTATAAAAGTTCTAAGATTTTGGGTCATATTTTTTTCTATGGAATAAAGGATTTCCGTGTGATCCAACACACATTTTAGGATATTCTTAAATTGAATGATGTTCATAGAAGTGTCTGTTTATCAAAATGTTTGCCTAGTTAAGTATGATGCCTAATATGGGGATAGAAATTGTGTTAAAAAAAAGTATTTAAAATTAAAAAAAAAATTCTATCTATCCTTTAGGTGACAAAATACAAAGGCAGCCGTGGCTCTGCAAACCAGCAGAGTGCCAGCTTCTTAGTGCACTGCTGTTTTGAAACAAACATTTTGCAACAAGCTATGAGAGTAAGGACATCTAAAAAAGCAAGCAGAAACAAAAACCTCATTTTCCAAATGAAGAATATAGAATAATCTTTCCCTTTCCCCACATCTTATTGCTGTCTCCAATGTGAATAAGCAAAATTTCTTCTTGATTTAAAAAAAAAAAAAAAAACAGAAGAAAAAAAGCAGTAGATGTTTGTTTTGATAGAAAAAACAGACATGGTTTGGCTACCAGTGAGTCATTGTTGTTTCAAAACAAAATGTTTGCACTTATCTACAAGAGTTAGTATTTCTGTTAAGAAAAGAAAAGAAATAAAAATGCTGACAATAAAATATATATATATAAAAGAAAAAAATGAATCATAGTGTACAACAATTACAGGATATATTGCTTTTAAAAGTAGTATTTAATCTTCCTCACAAGTTTCTGCAAGCTATGTAAGATGATTGCTGAATGACACAAATTTAAATATTATGCTTTTTTTCATAAAATAATAATAAAAAAATGCACCAGATGGATGCCACTCAGTATTTTTTTTTAAATCACTGCTATTTTGAACAACAAGTTTGGAGGTAAAATAAACAGCATGGAAAACCTGGCTAATTAATTAGCTAAAATCAGCTCGCTATAAATGTAATAGTAAAAAAAAATATATGGCAGGTAAATTTGGATGTTAATTCGAGTTTTCCATTCCTTTGGGAAGACAGCATTTGTTCTCACACTGCCTGCTGGCTCTCTTTTTAAAAATATATACCGGCATACCTGACACTGATGTAAATTAATTTATTATTATTATTTTTAATTTATTTATTTATCACAGAAACAGTGCATATTCATAATATTTTTTTTATCAATATGCCAGAGTTAGCCAGAAGCAGTGTTGTATAAAGTACTCAAAATATGTACTTCAGTAAAAGTACAAATACACAGACAAAAATGTACTCTAGTAAAAGTAAAAGTACCACATTAATATTTTTACTTGAGTAAAAGT